>VXAX01007768.1:2561-153411 GCA_013399835.1 Leptocoma aspasia | reverse complement strand
CCCCAAATTTTGGCTCTTGCTGGGATGTCCACTCTGTCTATGCTGCTGGTGCTCTGAGGTTTTGAAAACATATTGTGTTTATGACATAGTGAAAGTGATGTCTTTCAAAGCGTGATCTCCAAGAGCTGATGAAGCTGATAGCAGGTTGAGGTTGTACTTTCTCCAGTGTGCCCTTCAGTGGCACTCCCAGCAAGACTGGGAGATCTGTCACTGAGTGCTGTGGCTGCCTCCTGGCCCACGTGCTCAGTGTTATGGGTTTTTTCCTCCTACAATATTTGGAATCCATCTTTTGTCTCACGACCATTCCTGATTGAAACAGCCCATTAAATCCTCTTATCCTTTACATTAAGGTGATCAAGTCCCAACAGTTGATTGGTAAGGACAAAGACATAAAGAAAGGAACATGAAAGGGCAGCTAAAATAGAAGGAATTATGAAGAAGTCTTATGAAGAGACACCAGAGAAGTCTGAAGACTGTGCAAGTGAGATTTAAAAAATCCTGAAGAGTGAGTATGAATATATAACTAGATCACAACCCTTAAATTATACAGCTAGAGAGCAGTCATTAAAGCTGGTAGCATACTAGCTTAAATGAAGTTTAAAAGCTACTGTTTCATTCACTGCACACTGAATTTGCTGAATTCATTGGCACAGGAGGTTGTGATGGTAGACAATATCTGTAGAGTCAAAAAGGATCAGGAATTTAATGACTAACAGGTCTCTAAACAGACAGAAATATAAATCTTCCAATACTTCTAATATAAAGATTGTGGATGTTATAGAAATTATGAAATAAATTGTCTAAAAATATCATTCTGGTATGCCTACTTGTTCCATCTCATTTTGATTTTTTTGAAACAGAATATTGTGACATGAAACGTTCTGAGCCAGCTGTGAATTTCTGATGTCCCCACATCATTGTTCAGCCTCTGCTAATCCCTGTACCATTCTCTGGGCTGGACTATGCTGGCCACCATTAACAATTTTGTCAGGTAAGATGCAGAAATTCCAGAAGCAAAATTCCCTGGCTATGTGTAATTTAGTAGAGCAGACATATGATACAGTATTCAGAACCTGAAGAAAAAAATAACACTCCATATTTAATTCACTTTGCAGTCATTAACAAAAACTTTTACTTTCCCAATTCATGATGCAGTTCATGCAGAAGACAACATTAATTGAGAAATAATTTGTTATGTAAATATGGATTTTTCTTCAATTATCTGACCCATTTGCTGTTTTAGATCCCTATGCTTTGCTAATGTACTGTAAACTTCCTCTTCCAAAACTAAGTATATTGTTTAGATATAACGAATGAAATAGCTATATCAAGACTCACTTTCAATATAATAGACTAGGAAAGTCTATCAGCAGATTAATAGAACAAAAGTGACAGATTATCCATATTGCTGCATGATAAAATCTTATTTTGCCTTGTTATTTTTAAAAGATTGAAATACTAACATTGAATTTGATTTTGATAGGTATTCTCAGTTTAATTAATAATGGAGCTTGTAACAATCACAGAATCACATCATCAGAGATTATGACACAATCTTATAATATACTTAATAAACTTATAGTGCTCTTGCCTGATTAATATTTCAACTGCACTACAATAATTCCCCAAGGTCTTTGATGTTGTCATGTATCTTTGTTGTCTCTAGTTATCATTCACCCCATTTATATCAGAATTTTTTTTAAATCATGCAATTTTATATAATCCTCATAATAAATTCCCATTCCATTTCATTTCTCTAGGAAAAACAGACTCCAGTGTCACAATGAATAGATTCAGACTTTACCAGAAATCTCTCCATGCACATTGTCACTCTTCCTTTGGTGCATGCAGTCTTCCTCTCCAGGTGCCCTGACTCTCACAGAGATTCTACGTAAAGTAAAACCAAATCTCATCTGCTGGTATTTTTCCATATTGACTTTAAAGATGATAGGTGAGGTAAGAAAAATGAAAATATACATTTAAGACTTCTTTAAACTCTGAAGATATCACAAGGTGTTTTGAACAATTATAAAAACCTTTTAAGTTATCTTAATTAGGACCCATTATCCCTCAAATTCCACACAAACAGAGAAGTGTACCATTTACATTGAGTCTCTCATTATACTGGAACACTTGATTTTCTTTTATTTATTACTTTTTATATGTAATAGCATGCATATGGCCCTGTAAAAAAAAGTCCCACCAAGAGGGTTTTACTTTTCAGGGTTGCTAGATGATATCAAAAGAGCATCAGAGTCAAACAGGCTGTGAGAGTGAAGAACCAGGAGAAATGCAATTAGACAGGAGGCAGCCTGGTGAGCACCCCTGGAGAGTCTATTTGTCCACGCTGGAATAAAGCACTCATTCAACTGGGTTATCAAGTGTGTAAGACATCCATGGTAGAAGAAAGTGGCACTGAGATGATAACAATGAGAGCACAAAGCATGTGCACAGAAAATGAGACAGATGTAAGGGGGGCAACATCAATGCAAGCCCCAAGGGAGAGCATAAAATGTTTGTGATGGCATGTCATAAGTCAGGAAGCTGGATGGAAAACAGTTGTAAAAGCAGGAGAAAGAAGTTGCTAGCATGGTACAGTGGCATGCTGGGAAGGATGAAGCTTGCTGAAGGCAAAAACACCAAAGTGAAAAACAAAATGTCCAAGTGGTAGCACAGGAGAGACAAGTGGAGGGGAGTTAGCAGCTTCAGGGTGAGAGGCAAGCACACAGGAGCTCCTGCATTTCCCTCAGTGACAGTGTGCTTCCTGCAGAGGTGAGGGCTCCATGCAGGACAGGGTACACCAAGGACAGGGAAAGGGGACAGAGGCATACAGAGCTTAAGTGAGATCAGAAGCTTTAATCAGCCGTTATTAAGTCTGGACTGAGAAAGAGACAACTTATGACTAAGGAGGTTGAAACACTAGAAGAAAAAAACAGAAAAGAGAAAATCACAAGGGCGGGAATCAAAGTTCAGAGGAAAACTAAAATTTTGTCTTAATATTTTGCTATTGTCCTGTTACTGCTTCTGGGAATCATACTCTCCCTGTACCTGAGAGTGGAATGGTAGATCATTCCCAGAATAATAAAGAAAAAGCTTTTGGGTACAATAGAATCACAACACCAGCAAATTCTGGGAGAACATAAGTAAAATGTAATGCTAGTGGTGTCTTCTCATGTGAGTTATAGTATAAGGCATGAGGAAGAGAGACATCCAGCTACGGTATCGGGGACATGTGTGATGTTTCCATGGCATCAAGCAAAAAATGTGTGCCACTGACTATGTAATTGCATCATTTAGGCTGTTAACATGGGTTTTTTTAAGGGAAATATAAAGCTTTTATTTGTGAAAGGTGATGCTGTGATGAAAAAAAAATCAAGCTAGCAGCAGGAATACCACTTTTATTCCATAAAAGTGTTACCAGTCACATAATATGTATCTAACAGGTACATGGCTGTCTACCCTGTCACACTTCCTTGAGCAGTCTACAGCTGAATTGATTTTTTTAGCCTTCATCACTATTTTTTACTCCTGACAAGCCAGGAAAAATGAAAAAAAGGTTAAATAAGAATTCTTGAATGTAGAGTTCCAGTTTCACAGCAAACAGTCTGTATCTGCTAGCCATTTCTTTCCTCCTTATTGTCAGTAAGTAGCTGAAATGGAGATAAGAAGCCTAGTTTAACCAAAGTTTAGTGAGTGATTGCAGCACTGGCTGAATTTCAAGGCTGCTTTACTTTGGCCCCATCCTTGACTGCAGAGAAAGGGTGTGCTGTCCCAAAGTATATTGAAGACACTTATAAATATATATTTCCCATTTATAAAAATACATGCGTATTTTTTCAGATAGTTTTTCGTATTAGACTGTGTCTTTATATAACTTTCCCCACCCTGTCTGATGGGCAACTTTGCAGGTTTTGCAACAAGGAAGTTGTTTGATGAAGAAATATTTTTGAGGGCCTAATTCTGATTTCACATTCCACTACATAAACGAGGAGTAACTGTGAAACCAAAGTAAAACTACTGTCAGCTGTCATCAATTGTGCACCCTGCAACTTAAATTTCAAGCCCAGTGTACCAACAAAGTTAAAGAGTTCTACTTAGCTGAAATGGGTCATTTTTCAATTGTATTATGTAAGAAATGGAGAGCAATTAACAGTGAGAAGCATGGCCAGTACCATTACATTTTATGACATGATAGATAATTAATATTTCAGTACATTTATTTTTCAGCAAGTTTCTTGTTTCAGTACTTAGTCAGCAAATAGTCATTTGCAATAATCTACCCATGCCAAACATCAGAGGAACAAGAAAGCTGTGAGATGCAACCTACCTCTCACAAATACTGCCTGGTGATGTCACCCCTGTGTCACATGCTTGCAAAATGTTAAGGCTGAGTTCATTTCCATCAAGGATATGTTGAAACGTAGCTGAGATGTAAGAGGACCAAAGCTACACCAAACTCAGGAGTATTGTGCTGGTATCACTGTCTCCTGTCTGTATTATGGTGATCAGAGAAGGACCAGATGCACCCTGAGACATGATCAGCTGCATCTGATGGCAGGAACTGCTGGTATCATCAAAATTACTCCAGCAATTAACAGGACCCTTACAGAGTGTTTCTTTAAAATTGAAGCCCTGGGAATCTTCACAGAAGAGCAAGAGGTAACAAGCCCCATTTTCTTTGAAGGACTTATTAGAATACAAGCAATTTTTAATGTCTCCTTAAATTATATTATAAATTCTTAATTTATATACTCTTCCCAGCCCTTCATGTCCAGTGTCTCAAAAATTATTTTTTTAGTTATTAAACTAATTTCATGGTCTACACTGAAAAAAGTATGAACAAATCAATCATGAACACAGAATTAATAAGGAACATTAAGAAGATATCCATAAATAACGCTGTGCACATAGAAAGCACTGACATTAGAGTATCTCTTATCATAGCAAAAAAATCAAATAAAGATCATGAATAAGACAAAATCTGATTCTCAAATTTTGATTTAATGATATTGAAAGACACAGACTAAAACCAGTCATGCTTTGACCAATATTAGATTGTTTTTCTATAAATGAAAATGTGACTGGTGATTGCTGAAATATTAAAATTTCCTATCAATTCTTACTGCTATGAGAGACATGATTTTTTTTCTGTAGCAATAAGTGAAAAATTTGAGATGGGTTTATGAATTATATAAAGCTATCTGTGCATCTTCTATTAGTTTTTTTTTACTTATTATTTACATTTATTTAGAATTGTAATATATTAATACATTGGTACTTAATGATCTTTTCTCAGGTGTGGCTAGATCTTTCAGTTAAAAGAAAGAAGATGTTGAAAGACTGAGGAGCTGTATAATGTCAGCACAAAAGGACAAAAATTCCCAGTGTTACGTGCAGCATCTTTGTGTTTGAGAGAGACTGAATTGAATAAAAGGGCATGGATCTCCAACCACTGAACTTCCTCATGAGGTTACCAGACATAGCAGAACTTCCCTTCATTAGCGGAGAGACTATGAAGAAAGAGGTCAAGAAAGTCACCTCCTCATAAAGGTCAAATTCACCTGCTCTGTAAATTATCCATTAGGTTGAATACTTCATTATAGCAACAATCCTGTAGGAAACTTCTTACTCTACAGAATTAATTCCAGTGAATATCTGTAATCTACTGCAAAAATCAGCCTTTCTGTATAAGCTGTCTGAAATATTAGGAGTTCAGAACAATGTCAAATTACTAATTTCCATATGTGTTCTACAGACAGCAGCAGAATACTATTGCACAGGTATCTCACATGGCTTTGATTCTGAATGTATAATCTTGTTTTAAAATTTGAAAATTGATATTTTTATCATCACTTCATCAACCTGGGACAATAGAAATGCTGCAGGCAGAAGCACCTCATTCACACCCTACATCCCTTTACAGAAACAGAACCATGCAGAAGCCACACCATGAATGCCACAGAAATGGGTAGGAGGCAATTTGTAAGCAGAACACTTTTTGTATAGTAAAAGAGTTTACTTAGATTATTTCCTTTCTGCTGATGCCAACTTTCAACTCCAGAGACATGAAGAGGCTGGTACTGTACTGTACCAGTATCAATATCCAGCAAATGAAGATGCAAAGATTCATGGTGTAGTATCAGCCCCGAGCAGAGCAGGAAATTAATAAATAGCAAAAGGATGGAAGAGATTTTGTGGGAAATAAATCTTGACAAATCTGACAATGTGGCTGGCAAGTATTAGTTTTTTCTGAAAAAAGAAATGAAAATAGACATTTGAAAAGCACTGACTTAGTAAAACATGGCATTATTATAAAGAATTGGCACTATATGCTATATTCAAGAATAGACTACATGATTTCCAATACTACTGCAAATGGTACAATTAAATCAATTTCAAAAGGGAGATTTCCAAGAGGACTGCTTTAGTCTTGATTCTGTCCAATATTGTCATCAGTGACAAGGAAGCTAATATAAAAATTGCTACTGAAGTGCAGATGGTAGACACTTGTAAAATGATAAAAAATGGATGCATACAATGCTATTATGTTTGTATAAGTACTTTGGAACTCTGAATCTTTTGATAAACAGAATTAATTCAAACAGACTCACTTTAGCATCACCATCTATAACTGTTTTAGGCACAGCAAGGAAGAAAGTACACTACTTCGTGTGTGTGCACATAGACACTCATACATACATAAATGCAGTTTATACCAGATTTCTGTGTCCACTTGTGTTTAGTTTGAATGTATCAGGTGGCATTAGAGCTACTCTGGCTTTAAAAGGGGAGAAATTGGTAGACCAGTTTTGGTCCTTTTAATAATATCCATAGCTCTACAGAATTTTATTCTGATCCATTATTTCAGTTACATTCCCACCACAAAACAGATGTAGATGGGCTGGAGAGGGTCCAGAAAAGGGACACAGAGAGGATCAAAATACTGGTAAGCTTGGTGTTTGAGGAAAGGCTGAGAGAACAGTGTTTGTTCAGCCTTGAGAAAAGAAGGCTTAGAGGATATCTATCACTGTGTTCCAGTATTTAAAGGTATCTAAACGGTGCTTACAAAGAAGATGGAGACTCCCTTTTTTACAGAGAGTCGTGGAAAAGACAAGGAGCAATGGGTATAGGGTACTTCTGGGCAGTTTCTGACCAGACAAAGGAGGAAAAAAATTTCCACAGGAACAATCAGACATGGAATAATCTCCCCAGGAAAGTGGTAGATTCCCCAGAGTTGGACAATTTTATGATTCAGCTGGACAGCTAAACTGTGCTTTTGCCAAGAAAAGTTGGACCATATGATGTTAAAGGTCTCTTCTAACCTGGTATTCAATGATTCTATGAAACCTAAGGATGTATAAAAATTCTTTTATCTATCCTGGCACTTGCATGAGACTTACCAGTACAAATAGTTGATTGGTTTCAATATATTGATCAAATATATCACCTAGTACATGATCAATTTCAAAATGGGCAGGAAGCTTCAAGATTTGAAATGGAACAGTGTGAACTTCCTTTCCGAGCTTGACAAGTTCTGCTCTTTAGGAGTGAATGACCTCATATGTGAGCACATGAGGGGGGCTGACTGGCTGGAAAGCAGCTTGGCAAGGCAGCCTCTGGGGTCCTGGTGAGCAGCAGTTTGAGCATGACTCAGGGATGCTCACTGGTGATAAGGAAGGACAACAACAACCTGGACTCTGTTGGGAACAGTGATACCAGCAGGTCAAGGGAGGTGACCTTTTCCCTCTCTTCAGCACTGGTGAGGACACACCTGCAGTTCTATTCCCAGTTCTGTGCTCCTCAGTACAAGAGAGAGGCATGAACACCCTGGAAAGAGACCAGTGAAGGCCCATGAGGATGAACAGGGGAGTAGAGCATTTCTCCTGTGAGGGAAGTCTGAGAGAGCTGGGACTGTTCCACCAGGTGATGGCTAAATAGTCAAGTTAAACCTAATTTTAGTTTCCTGACTTTTTTTTCTTATCGAAACCCAGGAAGGAGTCATATTAGTAAGAATACTGTTTGTACACATTTGCAGTGCTAGGTTGCAGACTGATGTCACTGGTGGCTGCTCTACAATTCACAGCTACAGGAAGACCACATCAGAAAATAAATCGGGATTTACGTTCATATATTCAATATGTAAAGGCTGTGTAAGTATTTCAACATGAACAAAGATTCGGGATGATTGGTAACAACTTCAGCATAGAGGAAAGAGGATAAAGAGACAGTTATAGCAGTAGATGCAAAACTGACATATTTTTCTACATAAAAAGTAAAAGCAAAAATATAAATTTTAAGCCATTGTATTATGCATGATAAAAATAAGTTTTGTACTTTGATTTTATTTTTCTCTGTCAAAGTTTGCATGTGTTGCTGTATTATCTCTAGTTGGAGTATTTTCTTAGGTTAGACTTTTCAGGAAAACCTAAAGGCACTTGAAATAAATGTTAATTGGATTTAGGTGTCTAGGTACATTTAAATCCCATTGTGTTCCTCTCTGTAATCTTTAACAGCCCTTGCAAAATATTTTCCTACAAAGTGAATTGATAGAAAGTTAAGGAAATGTAGAGCCAAGATGTATCTCACAGGCTTTCTGGCTGCATACTCATATTTTGTTCTCTGGTGGCCAGATTCTTGACAATATATTGTGCTGGTTTTGGCTGGGATAGAATTAATTTTCTTGTATATTGGTATGGGGCTGTGTTTTGGATTTGTTCTGAAAATAGCTCTAAAACATGGGGATGCTTTAGTTACTGCTGAGCAGTCCTTATATGGCATCAAGGACTTTTCTGTTCCTCGCCTCACCCCAGCAGGGAACAGTTTGGGGCTGCACAAGGAGCTGGGAGGGGACACACCCAGGGCAGCTGAAATATGAATGGTAAATAATTTAAATCATAATGTATTTGTGAAAACTGACCAGTGGATCTGTTCAGTTATTGGCTATAAAAGAACTAATCTTACAACAAACTGTACTGGAAAGTAAGGCAAGAGAAGACTTTCACTCCTGTTTTGATTTCATACAATATCCACCTTTCATGAAAAAGATTTCAGTGAAGTAAGTCTGGGGTAGAGTTCTTGGATTATCAAGCACCCTAAATCCCAAGGTGTCACAAATCTCCTGTGGGTAACTGATAACTTTAATTTGCACTTTGTACATTAATATTGAATGGTAAAAAAAAGGAAAGTAGAAAAAACATCAACAGAAAAAAGAAATGAATGAACTTAAGCTTCCAGTTCATTCCTTGTGAAATCCTAGATGTTGAGAGAGTCTCAAAAACCTTACTGAAGCCAAGGTGGAGTTTCACTTGTTTAACAATATTAAATGTTCTATATCCATGTAAGATAAAGAGGGAAAATAGTAGTCACACATAATGACAAAACAAGAAGTACCTGCAACAGTTTATATTTCTTTATTAGTAGAGTTTTAATGACAAAATTACTGGATATTTTCTAATATTAATGCTACGATAAATGTAAAAACTTGTCATATATTGTCATATGTCAAAATATTTTTCTTTCTCTGTCAGTATATCAATCAGTTTTTCCTTGTTCATTATTTGTTTTATTATAAGTACTTTCAGTACTCAAATGTAAAAACTATGTTTGCTCCCTTCAGACTATAAAGTTTTCTCGCCTGAAGAAAATAAAAAGATTACTTGTTTATAAAAAATGCCAACTCATTGAACTAAAGAAAGGAGCCCTAAACCCTCAGAATGAGAAAGTAAGTGTGAAACACCCAAACTTAGTCCTTTTTTTCATGCACAACTTTTCTGAAAGACCAAAACCTTATCTTGCCAATGTGTTGGTACGTTGAGCAGTTATAGAATGAATTCAGGGTAGCCTTTAGATATCCAGTATCTAAAGGAATGACAGATTATCTATGCTATTCTCTCTTTAACTCCAAAACAACAGTTTAAATGATACTTCACAGAGTCTGAGTGCCTTTCTGACTGGGTTGGTCATAGACTAGCACCTCCTGCTGCAAACAAATCTCTCTCTACCATTTTCCACTACATGAAGGGAGATTATACAGCAGCAGGAACCAGACTCTTCCTTGAGGTGCAATCCTACACTGCAGCCAGGCACAGTGATGCAGCTCTCCACCATGAGAATGGTGAAGTCCTGAAGCAGGTTCCTAACAGAAGCCTTGGGATAACAATTCCTGGATTCTTCCAGAACTGAACTACATGAACCCCATGGCTCACTGATGGCAAACTGATGGCCCCATGGCAACCTGATCTAGTTTTGAAACCAACTTTGTTTTGAAATAACCTGCAGAATCTCTCTCATCTGATTTTTCCCATTATTTTTTGCACTCCTGTACATCTGGGACACAATTTAGTTTTAATAAGCCAAGAAGTTCTGTTAATTTGTCAAAAAATATTTTTATTTCTCTGTCAGTATATCAATCAGTTTTTCCTTGTTCATTATTTGTTTTATTATAGGTACTTGTATGTTTCCTCTTTCTATACTCAACTATGTGAACAAACATCTAGAAATAACTGGTTTCATTCTGAGAGACAGAGACCACAATATCTACACAGGTATAAAAACAAACAACCAAACAAAAGGCTGTCTGGAGTTCTGACAAGTTTATGTTCATTTTTACAAGGTCTTCTAATGATTTGGAGTGGTAGAAAATTTTAAATATAGAAGATTCTGGGATGATATATAGGTGTTGGTTTTTAACTACAATAGGAAAAGAAATTTGGAAAGAAAATATATGCAGGTGTACTGTATTTCATAACACCAATGTACTAGAAATTCTGGAATTCAAAGGACTGTCTGGGTCTAGTCCAGTTTCCTCTTATTTTAAGCAACACATTGGATAATGTCTCATAATATTCTAGTATCTCTCCCCAGATTCTTCTTTGTTTCAGTTTGATTATCTTTCCTCACAACTCTCACTGAGAGGTTTTTTTCAGACTGCAACATACATTAACGACAGAGATGAGTTACAGTATGGTACTGATCCTAATCTTTGTTTGACATTTTTCTATGAAAATCAACAGAAGGATGAATTTTCTCAGTCTCTCCATGTGTTACAGACTAAGGGAGAAACCGTGTGCATTTTATGAGGCTGCTCGGTAAGGGAGTGGGTAGAACTCATAGGATATTATATCAATATTGTATGATTTTAGAGCACCACAGAAACAGCAGGTTAGAATGTAATTTAAAATCTCATGGGAAGCCATTACCATGAGGAACTCTATTACTGAGCACGTAGTCTGCAGCATTATGTAGCAGTCTGGTCAGCCTCTGCACAACAGCTTTTATGCTCTGATACGCTATATTGTTGAGAAGCTAACAAAAAAGAAAGGCTAGATCATTTTATCCTCAAGCATTTGGTATGTAAGACATTTATATACTATAGTCCCAAAGAGTCTAAATACTGACAAGCTTTCTTGGTCCAGTATAGATTAAAAACATGGTCTCTAACTATGACAATTTCCAGTGAGAGCAGAAAATATATGCTTTGTGTGATGGGAAAATACAGCAGGAATAAAATCCAGTAAATATGATGCTGGTATTTATATTTCTACATATGTATGTCAACAGATTACATCATGTGTAATGGCACTCATCCAGTACTTATCAATCCAAACAAAAGCATCTGGTGTATCTGATTCCAGTTCATTGGCAAATATTTTCCCCTGGGCTTCAGTTGTTTGTGTAGAACAGATTTCAGTAAATTGTGTGTCAAACAGCATCTCTCTCTCCACATACCCTTCTCTCTACAGGAAGCTGTAGAGAAAAATGACGTCTCCCCTCAGTCTCCTTTTCTCCAAAGTGGACATGCTCTCAGCCCCTCTTCATAGGATTTACCTTCCAGCCCTTTCACCAGCTTTGTTGTCCTCCTCTGGGTACATTCAAACCCCTTCACATCCTTCTTCAACGGTGGAGCCCAGAACTCCACCCAGTGCTGAAGGTGAGGCTGCACCAACTCTGAACACAGCGGGACAATCGCCTCTTTTGCCCAGCTGGTGCTGCTGGGTTCAGTGATCCCAGGATGGGCTTTGCCCTCCTGGCTGCTGGGCACTGCTGACTCACACGGAGCCTGCTGTCACCCAGC
The DNA here is from genome assembly GCA_013399835.1 of Leptocoma aspasia. Classification (NCBI taxonomy): domain Eukaryota; kingdom Metazoa; phylum Chordata; class Aves; order Passeriformes; family Nectariniidae; genus Leptocoma; species Leptocoma aspasia. The sequence continues at coordinate 141,338 of VXAX01007768.1, read as the reverse complement.
ACCCCTGGATCCCTTTCTGCTCTGCAGCCACTCCCCTCCAAATTTATACTTGTGTCATAATTGCTCCACCCCAAGTGCAGAATCCAGCACTTAGACTTGTTTAATTTCATCCCACTGATGATGCTCGGATGCTCCAATATGTCTAGATCCTCCAAAGCATCTTGTCCTTCAGGAGAGTTAACAGCATCTGCCAGTTTGGTATTGTCAGTAAATTTTTTAACAGATTACTTAAATCCTGTGTCCAGTGCTTCTGGGATTTGCCGTTGCTGTTCCTAGAAAAAATTTGCTGTTGCAAACTTGGGTGGTGCAGATAGACACAAATGACTGTTTGTGTCTGTAAGCCTCCAAATCCCCAAAGTTTCTGGCTAACAGGACAAGTTGTCCATAAGCCAGCAAGCCAACCTGGGTGCATTAGGGAGGGCACTGACAGGTTGAGGGACATCATCCTGCCCCTCTACTCAGCCCCAGTGAGGCAACATCTGGAGTGCTGTATCCAGTTCTGGGCTCTCCAGTCCAGGACAGACAAGGAACTTTGCATCCCTGGATGTTCTCATGACCAGGTTTTATGGGGCTTGGAGCAATCTGGTCTAGTGGAAGGTGTTCTTGCCCATGGCAGGGGGTTGGAACTTGATGATCTTTAAGGTCTCTTCCAACTCAAAACAGTTTTTGAATCTAAATACTACCAGCAGCCATACCAACGGCACAGTCTTGACCTCTCTTCTTTTTGTAAAAGAGTTAATGCTTTCTATAAGTCTGTTAGCTGTAATATGCACACATGGAAAAGTTCTGCCATTAAATGACACATAAAAAAGAAGTAATATGTCTGTTAAATATTGCTGAAATATATTGCAACTAAACTTGTGGTTCTTTTAAGAGTCTATTGTCAAGCCAATGTGAACATTGCTTTCTATTTCAACATCTGCTGTGTTTCACTTAGATCTTAAAATAATAACAGAGTTTATAAAGTATTGAAGTTTTAGATAAAAACAATCTTCCCTGGAATACAAAACTAAATCTTAGTAGTATTCACTTCACTGTTTACAAGAAACAGGTACTAAATTTATCTAAATTGGTTGTTTTGTTTATCTCCATAACTGCTTCATCTATTATAACTGGGTTTTAATGTTTTGATTTTTGTTAGTAAAGTAGTTATCACTGAATTTTTGATAACAAAGAAACAACAGTAAACAGCCCAGAGTGACAAGGATTACTGCTGTTTTGAGTATAAATAATTGAGCAGCATGTGTGAAAAATGAATCTTTTGTCTACTCTAGACAAAAAAATTTAATACAAAAATAAAAAGAGAATTGAATGGATGTTTCTGGTAGCTAGAAATGTCCCCCTTGAAGGCTGCAAAAGCATTTCAGTTAATTCCTTCTCATAAGAGATGTGATCTGATTAGAATAATTTTATCACTGAGATAGATTTGAATATTACTTACATGAATGGTAGAAGAGTAGAGGGTAAAGAAACATCACTGCATTATGCTTTTTACTTGATTATCCTGCAGCAGTCCAAGGCAATTTCTTCCTCAAAAGGCTTCAAACGTAGATCAACCATATTAACATAAAATGTACCTGTTAGTACAGCAATAAATTATCTTGAACAATTTTTCTATTGTTTTGTTTGTCTTATTTTTGTCTTGCATCTCTGAAAGTCCAGCTAACCCAGAACTGTTCCTTGACTCAAAGCCCTGTGTACTCCATGGACAAAACTCATACTGGAAGCAAGGGTCTTTTTGTGGAATCCTAAATTCTCTTCTTCCTTGGAAAAAAAAAAATGACCTCAGCTTCCCTATGCTCTGATAAATCCCCTAAAAAAAAAAAAAGAAAAACAAACTAGGAATGAAATATATTAAGACTATGTAAAATGCATTTCAAACTCTCTACAGAAGATAAAAGTCCCAAACAGCCCTGCACTTTTTTCCTTTTCATAGTGGCCCAATAGGTTATGTAAAGGGGCTAGAAATGCGAATGTTTTTCACCAGAAGAAAATGGCAGAAGGTGTTGCTATATTGTATCTTTCAGATTTTGTCTTTGAACTGGTATAAAATCTGGAAGTATTGAGTTTTATTGTGAAAGACTTTGCTGTTGGGGCAGTATGTTACCTCTGCGGTAAAAATGCTGCCACATTGAGATTCCTTTCTATGTGTTGTGTCTAAGCAGTAATTTTGTTTGTTTAATCATAAGAAGCCTAAGTGAAAGTCAAGTTTCAGTATTCCACAACTGAATTGCCCTGATACTGTTGGGTGGCTGAGTCTGTATTCAGTAATAATGCAGAGCAGATCCTTCTCATAAATGTGCTAAGGCACATGGAAAATATGAATGTGATTGGTGATAGCCAATACGGCTTCAGTAGTGGTAAAACCTACTTAAAAATTTGGTGGCCTTCTCCAATAGAGTTAAATTGGTGGAAAAGTGAAGGGAAATGACCCAAAGCACTAGCCACAGCATCAACCAGTTCCATCTGCAAACACACATGTGGCTTCCACACTGCTTGAATTATACAAATGAAATTATTTTCATTTCTATATGTAGCATGGGTTCCAAGTTAATTGTTACGTTACGAAATGAGAGACAAGTATATGCTATCTAGTATGTCAAGAAAGAAATTTTTTTAACAAAACAATAAAAATATCTCTCATGTGGGTTATAATTCATATTTCCCAATAGGGAAAAAACATTATATGCTCCACCACTATAAATAAACTCATTGGTAGGAACTGTTAGAGAAGATGATTTACAGTCATTAGAGAAAAAAGATAGGAATAACCTAAAGCAAATTAAAGACATTGTAAAATGAAACTGGTTCCCAAAGTTTGTAGATATTTTATGTCCTTAGTGGGGAAGTTAAAAATATAGATTTCACCATTTTACAGGAATAAATAACATCAGACTAGAAGAAAAACCAGGATAGGAAAAAAAGGGGGGAAAAAAAGCAACAGAAAGCAAGGAGAGAGCTTTACAGATATTAAAAGGTAAATTGCTTAAAACTTAAAAATATCTTAATAGTATTCCCTTTTAGTAATTTACTTAAGGATTAACCAAACTTCTAATTCCCTGTGCATCATAAACTGTACAAAAACCAAAGCAAAGAAACCATGAATGCATCCCACTCCTTTCTAAGAATAAAATAGTATATGTGAGTTATGGATGTGCATCAGAAAATGTTTCAGAAGAAAAAATAGGTAACTTAATTGGCTAAAGCCCATAGAGCTGAAAAATAATGCGTGAAGTATGTTAATGAAAACAAGAGAATCTGTACTTGTATTTATTCAGTCAGGAACACGTATTTGTTGTGACTGTTCAAACAGAGTTTTAGCTGGAGACACCTGTATCGAAATATATGTGAGCTACATACATAATTGATTTTGACCCTCTATATTTGTCTGTTTGCTGATGCCAGAATTTACATTTTCAGTACAAAGAACACTGGACTTACCTTGAAGTGTTACTCTGGTCTAAGTGGTGTGAGCTATCCACAATCAAATGCAAATGTTAACTTCACATTTTTCAGAGAATATAATGCAACAGTACAGACTTCTTATGGTCCTCCAAAACTGGTACCTGTATAATAATAATGACAATAATCATGAAAAGGAAAATAACAAAATGAGGGAGAATTAAAACCCAAGAAAGCAAGTGTTTCAAGTGGAAAGCAATTATTCACCACCAACTGACTGATGTTCAACCTGTTCCCAGGCAGTGGCCCACCAGGCAGCTTTCCTCTTATTTTCTATGCTGAACATAATTCCATATGGTATGGAATATCCCTTTGGTCTGTTGGAGTCAGCTGTGCTGTCCCCTCCCAGCTTCTCATGCACCCCCAACATCTCCACTAGTGAGATAGCATGAGAAGCTGAAAGGTTCTTGAGTTTGGTTAACCCTTGCTCAGGAACAATGAAAACATCAGTGTGTTACCAATATTATCCTCATCTTAAATCTAAAATACAACTCTGTACCAGTGACTATGAAGAAAATTATCTCTACTTCAGCCAAAACCAGGTCACTTTCCCAGATGTTTATTGAATGCATATATTTTAGCCATTCATGTTTTATTTGGGAATCTCAAGTTAGCTGTCAGAATATGGACAACATGCATGTAATCTTGCCATCTGACAGTTCAGTCTCTGAGATAAATAAACAGAAAATATGCAGACAATCAAAAGGGTGTAATTTGTAGATGTGGGAATGGATACAAATAAAGTTATTTTCTCTATATAATAGTCACATTCTAAATTTAGTACTATGAGTGGGAGAAAACTATTCATTACCATTCTTGAAAATGTAAGATTATATAATGCATGCACTTCTGTCACTGTAGCCCATTTGTTGAGGTTTTATCGTAAATGAAAAAAAAACCCACTCTGCTGTGACTGCAAAAGCTAGAATGTATGGAAAGGCAGGGCAAGGGAGAAGAAAGAAGGATAAGAGAAAAGAGATAATGCAAGACTGAACACCTCAATTCTTCAGCTTTACTTTCTGAGTTTGGCTTTTCAATTCCAATGTATACCAAAGTATCCACTTTACAATTCATAACCCCCAAGCCGTTGTCCTGACAAATACAAATTACTCTGCAAAAACACTCTGTAAAGTTGAAAAAGCTTAAAAGCCAAACCAGGTGGGGAGGTGCAGTTTTGGGGGAAGGGGTGTGGGGCTGAGATAAAAACCCAAGAAATAAAGCTGTAAGAGTTTTCTAGCCAGCATTTTCTCTTAACATTTCCAAAATTTTAAAACCACCTTTTGAACAGCAATAGCTGTATGAGGCAGTTTCCTCAATGCAATAAACAAATATAGGCTGCAGGAATTGATACTTTTATTTTGTACTCTTTTTTTGCCCCTCTATTAGAGAGCTTTGTATTAAGTTATTTTGCACATAGGAACCAGGAAAAAAAATAAAGGAGATTTAAAACAAGCCACTTACTTGAGGCAAAGCACTTTCTGTTTCTTGGGTTATTTGATTGACTTTTTCAGGCAAATGACTCATAGTGTTCTTGCAATAAAATGGGCTATGACATTGATCATCTCATAACATCCTTTTTCCTTCACCTCCTCCTCCTCCTTTTCCTGAAGAACATATAGACACTGTATTCTCCTGTTTTGGATGAGGGTATGCACCTTGATATCCAAAGCATGTGAGTCCCCAACAGCAGCAAAACTAAATACCTACTGAATTCATTGCTACATAGTGTAAGAGGTATTCTCCATCATGTTAGTCATAATTTCATCTGAGCCTAATAATGTTCTCAGGCTGATATGTTACTCATTACCAAGACCCTTACTTTTAACCAGGAGAGTACTTAAGAATGCATTATTAATACCAGTAAGGCATTAGGTGAAATAATTAATCATTCAAATTCTCATTTATCGGCCTAATTAATAGCTTCTTTCTGAGCACTTGGAATACAGTCCAAATGCTACAAATATCCTGATGTAGGTGTCCTGATGTAGTTAAATGTAACGATGAAGATCAGTCCATTTATAGTTGCCCTCAGCACTGCAGTATCTACCCACTGAGCCATTTGACACATGGCTGCAGTCACCAGGAGAGTGGCATTAATGTGCTTTCTCACTCCTGTTGTCACAGCCTGACGCCTCCCGCCCGCTTCCACCGTCCGGCTAGCTCCAGGCGGGCGGGTCGTTGGTGTCAGGTGTGGTCCCACCTAGCTCCCTGCAGCAGGGGCTTGGGTAGGGATATCCCAGGTAGAGCGTCTCCGAAGTGGCTGATGCGGGAGAGTCGAGGGAAGGACCAGACAGGAGGCAGGAGTAGGAAAAAAGGTTTAATCCGGGTCGGGATGCCCACAGGCAGGGGTGCCCACTGTCTGGCACCGAACATGGAGGTAACACAGCTTATAAGGGGATACAAACAACCAATCAGGGTAGAGCATGGGAGGGAACAAGGGTGTGGTTACAGGGGTGCAGAATCCAATCCTGCTCCAACAGGGGTGTGTCTATTATCTTCTGTCCAATGGAAGAGCCAACTTGGAGAAGACAGGCATGGAAGGTTCGAGAAATCTGGGAGGAGGAAGGGAGATTGACAATTTCTCTGAGGGGAGAGGGCTGACCCAGGGGGCTGATTGACAGGGACTGAAAAGAGAAAAACAACTCCTTATATGGGCAGGACTCGCCCAACAGGGTAGGATAGACAGCTCAAAAGGCGGGAAACTGAGGGCTAAGAGCGGGAAAATATGAGGAGGAAAGGGGGAACAAAATGGAGGACATAAGGAAACTTAAATGCACCACCACAACAGCCCTGTTCCCCACCAGCCGGAAATGACACGGTGGCTGGGGAGTGAGACAGAGCAGCTGAAGAAGGAAACATGGGTCCCTTGCTATGGCAGTGGTGTGTCACAACATCATCTCTTACCTTGATGAGGCTTCTGTGACAGATCTGTGCCTGGAGGTCTGGGGAGCTCTTCTGCAGACACCTGATCCTAGGACATGGCCCCTTTCCTGAATCTGTGTCTTCTGTGATGGAAAATTAGTGGTCACTCCCTATTACGGGGACAGAAGACCACATCCACCCTCAATTTGAGATATTTATCCTCCTGAAGTCATTGTGAGGTCAGAAATTGCTATGAGTCTATCACACATGAAAATGAAACAACTTATTGAAGGTGGCTTAAGTCACTTTAGCAGGGATTCCAGCCAGGGGCTGTATCTGCACTTCAAAAGGGCACAAAGACCCCTTGTAGCAGAGCATCTTACCCCCTGCCCAAAGCTTATCTACTCTTTGTTAACTGATCGAATAAGCCGTACAAACTGTATTGTAGTGAGTTATTTCAGCACCATGGTGTTAACTCTGGTCTGGCTTCTCCCATCTGCCAATAAACATTTTACTTTTGAAATGAGATTTTACAGGACAAGCCAAATTTTTGACGGACCATATGGTATTAACTATAAAAGCCATACCAATCTTCCACAAAGCAGAAATCGTCCATATGTTTTCCTGTTTTCCGTCCATATGTCCATATGTGTGGAGTTCCTCCTTTGAATAGGGATGCCTATTTCACAGGCACTCCCCAGGTGTAAATGAAGGAATCTGAATATATTATCTTCATTTTGGTAGGAAGTTACCTTCAGCTTCCAATCAATATTCTTTCTTTTGTTGGCTTTAACGTGAGTACCTTGATATAGTGCACTGTTTTATGTTATATTGTAATCTACTAGTAGTTCTTTTAGTTTATAGTGTGTAGTATTGCTGATTAAGATCTTTCACCTGTTATATATGTTCATTTGTCTTACTAAATAATTCACTTTAATAAATTTGATTTGGCCATCATTAGAACTTGCAGGACAAAGGGATTCAATGATACCTCTATGACACTTTCTGTTGTGAACTGTTCCTCAACAAACCTCCTACAGAATTAGGCCTTGACCTGTCCCAGAGGGAACAAGCTGGTTCACTCCAAAACAAAATTCAGTGCAAAAGAACAGGAGCAAAAATAGGATGACTTTAAATCATGGAATTTCACATGTGGACACATGTACAATGATAAATATATTGACAAGCATAATGAATAAAAGGAGAAGCAAAGTATTTTTGTCTGATTTAAGAATTAAATGAAACAGTTTAAGACACTAGAAGTAATCAGGATTAATAACTGAGCTCATAAATAGAGGTAGGATATAGGACTGCATTTTCCCTTGTATCTAAAAGTTTTGTTTCCTTGCAGCAAAGTAATGAAAACAGCCATCAATAGGCTTGAAACTCCATTGAGGTAAACCTTGAGGGGGAATGAATCTGACTCTTAATATTTTAAGAGTAAATAATAATTATAATTTTAAACTTTCACACAATACATTGTCAATAGGAAATTGTAAACAGGACCATAGGACTCTTCGAGGCCAACTGTAGCAAAACCTTCTGAAATGCATACAGTGTCAATATTGGGCTCTTGGTACACTGTATCACTCTCAAATACATTCCTGTTGGGGTGCATCTCTTGTGAATACAGCAAAAGAGTAAACTGGACATAGCTTGCTTCTCACTGAGATTGCAGCCGAAAAGTAGTAGTCTTGATTCTTCTTTCAAAGAATAAATTTATCCCCTGAAATCAGTCAAACTAATTGGGGGTGAAATTGAGATAACAGAGGAGCAAAACAAACTCGAGATTAAATAAAATAGAATAGACTTTCATATTTTTAATAGTTATATCTCAGATTAGAAAAATCTCAACTATACCTCTGTGAGATACCACTATTATCATATATAAGAGGAAAAATTTAAAAGCAAACACATATAAAGTCTGAACTATAAAATATTTCTCTGTAAATCATAAATTATTTTATTTACTAGTAGGCAATCATTTTCTATTTCAAAACAAATTGTTAGCAACCTCATAAAAATTTCATTGCAAATGCTGGATAATTGAAGGCCTGGAAGGACAATCTGGGGAACAGATCTGCTGCCGGGGAAGATTATGGAGAAGATCATCTTAGGTACCATCATGTGGCACATGGAGGACCACCAGGACATCAGTTTCAACCAACATGGGTTTATCAAAGGCACATGCTTCTTGACCAGGCTGATCTCCTTCTATTGATGCCATTTGGTTTTTGCCTTTTTTGTTTTATATGTTCTCTGTGTTCTTTGCACACATATTTGTAGCTCTGTAGCCTGTTGTATTAGTGGCTAGTTTTCCCAGTACTTTTCCATGGCCTTTCCCCAGGCAGAAAGACAAAACAAATTCCAGAGCTCCAAGCCCCGGGGGGTACAAGGCCCCAGTGCTATCTTGGTTCTTCCTGGGAATCAAGGCTGGGAAAAACTCTTCAAGACACATTCTCCTGGACAAAGTACAAGGAGTGCTGAGGGGGGAACTCTAGAGAAGGGGCTTGACCTGAGAGGGAATTGCATCACCACTTGTCCTCCTAATTGGTGCTCTTTATTAATTATACTAATTTCCTAAAACCTATAAAAATGTACTCACCCCTGGCGGGGGGAGGGTNATAAAGTCTGAACTATAAAATATTTCTCTGTAAATCATAAATTATTTTATTTACTAGTAGGCAATCATTTTCTATTTCAAAACAAATTGTTAGCAACCTCATAAAAATTTCATTGCAAATGCTGGATAATTGAAGGCCTGGAAGGACAATCTGGGGAACAGATCTGCTGCCGGGGAAGATTATGGAGAAGATCATCTTAGGTACCATCATGTGGCACATGGAGGACCACCAGGACATCAGTTTCAACCAACATGGGTTTATCAAAGGCACATGCTTCTTGACCAGCCTGATCTCCTTCTATTGATGCCATTTGGTTTTTGCCTTTTTTGTTTTATATGTTCTCTGTGTTCTTTGCACACATATTTGTAGCTCTGTAGCCTGTTGTATTAGTGGCTAGTTTTCCCAGTACTTTTCCATGGCCTTTCCCCAGGCAGAAAGACAAAACAAATTCCAGAGCTCCAAGCCCCGGGGGGTACAAGGCCCCAGTGCTATCTTGGTTCTTCCTGGGAATCAAGGCTGGGAAAAACTCTTCAAGACACATTCTCCTGGACAAAGTACAAGGAGTGCTGAGGGGGGAACTCTAGAGAAGGGGCTTGACCTGAGAGGGAATTGCATCACCACTTGTCCTCCTAATTGGTGCTCTTTATTAATTATACTAATTTCCTAAAACCTATAAAAATGTACTCACCCCTGGGGGGGGGAGGGTGGGGTGGGCTTTTGTGGACATCTTTCCATAACTGCTCCTGAAGGCCTTCAAATAAAGATCTGTTCTTTTATTGCCTCCTTACTAAAATTATCTCAAGCTTCATTTCCAGGTCGGGAAAAAGGCAACATGACAAGGTGACTTGCTTAGTGGATGTGGGAAAGGCTGCGGATATTTTCTACCTGGACTTCATTAAAGCCTTTGACAATGTTTCACAGAGCATTCTCCTGGAGATACTGACTGCTCATGGCTTTGTACAGGTGCACTCTTTGCTAGGTTAATGACCGGCTGGATAGCTGGCCCCAGAGCATGGCCCAGCTGGTGGCAGTCACTACTGGGATTCTCCAGGGCTCAGTGTTGGGGCCAGTTCTGTTCTCTATCTTCAGTGATGTAGACAAGGAGATCAAGTGCCCCCTCAGTCAGTTCACAGATGGCACTAAGCTGGGCAGGAATGTTGATCTGCTGAAGAGTGGGAAGACTCTGAAGAGGGATCTGGAGAGGCTGGATCAACAGGCTGAGGCCAATTGTATGAGGTTCAATGAGGTTGACAGCCAGTGGAACATGAGCCAGCTGTGTGCCCAGGTGGCCAAGAAGGCCAATGGCATCCCGGCCTGTACCAACAATAGAGTGGCCAGGACCAGGGCAGTGATTGTCCCCCTGTACTCAGCACTGGTGAGGCTGCATCTTAAATGCTCTGTTCAGTTTTGGGCCCCTCACTACAAGGAAGAGATTGAGGGGCTGGAGCGAGTCCGGAGAAGGGCAACAGAGCTGGTGAAGGGTCTGGAGCACAAGTCCTGTGAGGAGCTGCTGAGGGACCTGAAGTTTTTCAGCCTGGAGAAAAGGAGGCTCAGGGAGATATTATCACTCTCTCCAACTACATGAGAAGAGATTGTAGCCAGGTGGGTGGTGGTCTAACTTCCCAGGTAACAAGCAGAAGGACAAGAGGAAATGACCTTAAGTTGCTCCAGGGGAGGTTTAGATTGGCTTTTTAGGACAAATTTCTTCACCAAAAGGTTTGTCAAGCATTGGAACTTGGCTGCCCAGGGCAGTGCTGGAGTCACCATCCCCTGAGGTATTTAAAAGATGTGTAGATGGGGCACTTAGGAATATGGTTTAGTGGTGATCATAGCAGTATTAGGTTTGCAGATGGACTTAAAGATCTTGAATCTTTTCAAGATCTTTTTCAACCTAAAAATTTTATGGTAAGATCATAAATATATTTAAATGTAAATAATATTTGTGATGTTCTTTACTTTCAATATGCCATGTAAAAAATGCATCAGGTAATAATTAATTGTGATACAAATAATTAAATATATCTTTAATTGGAAAGTTGAATACACAGAACTATAAAATCCCATCACTGAATGGGCTTGTATTCTGGTGGTATATATTGGCCTAATGTTCCTGTGTCATAGAAGAAGAATATGATTATTGTTCATAGAAGAAGAATACGTTACACCTGATTGGTATCTGATGCATTTTGTAAGCATCCATAGTCTGAAAGGAAATATCCAGCAATGTCTGACTTCAACTTCTTTCTACACCTGCTCAACTTCCATCAGGCCCACCAGCTTTTCTCTCATTGCAGAACTCATTAGCTGAACTATTATTCTATTCTTACAATTCTTTTGCCAGAAAAAGGTAATTCAGGTTAGAATTAATCAGGAATTAATGATCTTCAGAGAAGATAAGGAAAAGGACAAAAAACTACTAGAAAAAGAAAGATTTGGTAGGAATAGTAACTGAAATTTATCTTCACTTACAAGTCACAAAGAATTCACATTTCACGAATGGTTCACAGGAAACACAGCTAAAATATAAGGGATATATTTTACTTAGAATGTCTAAACATTTAGGAAAGATTCTAACAGCTTGGTGGTTTTCCTCTCTGGCCCCTGGACATTCAGTCATTTAAATATTAATAATTACTTATTTGTTTCAGTTTACTCTCTAGTCTTTAATCTTGACTCATTAATTTATTAAATATTCAAGATGCTTCAATATTACAGACAGAAAAAGAGTATTGGACTGGGTCTGAAGGCTGCATAGCTAAATGATGTCAGACTGCTGCAAATACTCTGGAGAATCTGTTTGTTGAAATGTCTCACATTTACAATCTCAGTTGATTCTGTTGCTCAATAGAATGATTAACCTCGTTTAAGAACTGGTATGCATGAACAAGAGTAAATTATCAGGCCTATTTTGGCTACTGTGGAGTGTTGGCACCTAGTTAAAAATGGTAATCTAGAATCTCTTTTTAGACAACAGAGAAATTCAGGAAGCTGCCTGAGTATGTGTGTATGTCTGCATGTATGATTTGCTTTGTCCTGAGGCATGTGCAGGTACTGTTTCATCAAGCAGAGCTATGTCTAGAAAATAGGTCAGATTAGAGTTTTGATTTGCATCACTTCAATGCAGCCTTACTCAAATGACGCTTAATAATTGAAGTAAATTGAATAAAGGAATGTCTGGTTTAGAGGACAGTATTGAATCTGGCAAGCAGATATCTGATTTTGGGAGAGGCTATATTAGTATTCATGAGATATTCAAAACAGTTGCTGTACTTTCTTCTAAGTGGACAGTTCCTTAGCAGTATCATGGAAAAAAATAATAATTGGCATGATTATAAGATCATATTTTGTATTTCTTTATATTTTTGTTTAAAGTAAAATTTATTTCAATAAAAATATATTCATTCCACAAGGTGTAACAAACTTAAGCCCTGTGCTCTTCAACATCTTCATAAATTACTTGGACACAGGACTGGAAGAGAAACTAACCAAATCTGCAGGCAATACAAAACTGGGAGGAGCTGTTGACTCCCTCTAGGGCAGGGAATCCCTGCAGAGAGACCTCAACAGATCAGAGGGCTGGGCAATCACCAACCATAGGAAGCTCAACAAGTGATGGATTCTGCACCTGGCATGGGGTAACCCTGGCTGTACAGACAGACTGGGGAATGAGATTCTATAAAGCTGTGCCATGGAAAGGGACTTGGGGGTCCTGGTCAATGACAAGTTGAACAAGGCTGCCAGCAGTGCCCTGGCAGCCAGGAGGGCCAACCCTGTCCTGGGGGCATCAGGCACAGCATGGGCAGCTGGGCAAGGGAGGGGATTGTCCTGCTCTGCTCTGCCCTGGGGCAGCCTCACCTCGAGGGCTGGGGGCAGTTTTGGGTGACACAATGCATTGCTGTGAGCTTGTATCTTTCAGACATTAAATTCCTGACAAAGCTATTCCAGAAAAATAATCTTCAATCTTGTGTTGTAAATCCTTTAAAAACAGCAAGAACGCAGGCAGGAGCTTTCTACTGAGCCTTATACTACATATAAGTAATAATTTGTTCAAATATGAACAAATTTTGTGCTGGAAAAAAGTAAACAATTTTTTTTCTTTAATTATCAACTACTCTTTCCACTTCAGTCGGATTAAAGTTAGAATTGCTTTTTGACAATGAAATTTCTAACTAATCTAGAGACAATGTAAATCACATAAGCACTGATCTCTAGATATTTAGCCTGGCCTCTATTTCAAAAAAAACCTCAATATGTTACAGATGAGAAAATAATTCAAAATCTGAATTTCTCTTGAGTTAACTATTTGAGGTTTGTAATTAATTATTTATATAATGAAAACTATTAATTTCTTAATTTTTTGAAAACTGTTTTTGATAGTCTGTTTGTTTGTCTGTTTGTTTAAATGCCAAAAGAGCTTAAGAATCTGACTTGCAGTATTTGTTTGGGCATAATTCCTGGTATTTGGTATGATGTTATTAATAGACCTATGGTGTAAACTTTAATTAAATGATTATACTCACAAGCAAGAGAATAGACAGCTGTCACAAAAATGTCACCCCAAGTGATACAGATGAAGCTTTAAGTGATTGAATCTCGTCACTATTCTATAATATTTCCCTAATTAAATTCCCGCATCTGTCAAGGAAAAGAAATGCATTTTGTCTGGTTCAAGTATTTTTCACAGCAAAAATCTGATCATTCCCCAGATTAAATTGAAAGTAAGCAGAAAATCAGAATGCAATTTAAAGATTCAGTGAATATAAAGAATAATTTAAATGTGCATGTGGGGGAATTTTTGTTGTTGAAAAATACCAATAGAGCCAAGTTTAAATGACCTGCAGAAATTCACTAATTAACTGCACCCTTTTACCTCTTCTGTCACCATTCCTTTATTTTTGTACCCATTAGGTTACCACCTTAGGCCTAGTAGATAGATCAACATAGAATCGTCTGCAATTTTTTTCTGTGTAGATAAAAATGTAATTTTTTCTTTTCAAAATAAGATTTCAGAGCTTGCACTAGACACAAAATGCAAAGGTTTTGCTCCAAAGCAGAAAATTTGTTTTACCATTTCTGTGGACTGGATTCTAGTTAGTTTAAGCTGCATTCAGTCTGTGGAAAGACACTTTACTATCAATGCATGCAATATTTAACAGCTGCAACAGCTCCTAGAGAATTATTCATATTCTGCAAATCATCTTTATAAAAAACTCTGGGGTTAGTAACAGGAGAAATAGGGGAAAAGCAATAAACTCACTACAAACACTCCTCATCAAGTCTGTGTTCATGCTCTGCCAAGCTTCATGAAGAATGGATAGGTTTTACAGTCCTCTTTCTGCCTATTGTGTCCATCAAAGTATCCTGAATAATATTCCTGTTCCCTCCTTCAGTTAGCTCACTTAGAAAAAATAATTTTGTTCCTGTTTCCATCTATTAGATGACTCATTTATTTATTAGCCTTTCATGCCTTGCTATAAGGCAACACAGCCACAAGGAGGGCCAAACATCTGTCATGTCATGTCATTAGAAGGAGCCACAAACCATCAAAGATCTCTGAATGCTCCCATAACTCACTTCCACAGGGTTGTGTCAGGCAGTGTAAATGCCCCCTGGAGCATTCCCATGTAAGTCTGAATGTCTGCAACCCACAGAACTCTGCTGCACCCACCCCCACGCCCAAGGAATCAAAACTACGACCATCGGTCTGACCATGGACATCGACACTGCAAAGATCAGGTGTTATAGCTGGATCCACGGCTGGTGATATCTTTCCTTTCCACTGCTTGCTCTTGTCCTTTCCTTCTCTTTCTTTCCTTTCCTTAGATATTTTATGCATGATATTACTTTTATTTTTTAAAGAAAAAACCAAAAATGGTCACATACTTCCTTTCTGCTCCAATTACTTTTTAAAAATAAACCTGCATCACATATACAGGGGTCCTTCTGTGTTTGTTTTCAACCTCAAAGATAGGTCCTGATAGAAGATCATCAAACTTGATGACTTTTTGACTTTTATATGAGATCAGATGTGCAAGTATTAAACTTCTTTCTGTCTTGTTTCCAGAGGCTTTGAATCAGAATAATAGTTATGGATATCAAGATACAGCCCAGCGAAATACGAGCCTGAAAGACAATTCTGCTGTTTCTAATCAGATGAGAGAATGAGACATAGCATTGCATAAATGTGTTTTATTAAAATTCTATTTTTAAAGAGAAGCACATAATTCAAAGAAGGACCAAGTTTCTTCTCAGAAAACTAATTTGATAGTATGTTTTGTGTTGGAAATGCCCCCAGTTGTTGTTAAAGTGTTTACTGGCATACAAACCACTACTGTTGTTTTGTTCTATCAAATTACTTTGCTCCCTTTCTGGTTTTCGTGCTGTGAAACAAAAACAATGGAAAGCACAATATACTTAAAATTAACTACCTGAGTTCACCTGCAGAGTATATCCTTTATTATTCAGTAAAATCTTACAGTATTAGGTCTCAAGTACCTTAATCTTTTCAACACAGCAAAATAGAAAAAAAATTATGCATTTATCAAAATGGTGCAATACATTTCTTCCAAAGAGAAAAAGAAACATTTCTCTTCCTTAGCAAGCAGTTTTATTTTCAAGAGAAGGGAAATACAATTTTTTTATACATAAATTAGGAAAAAACCCCATACTGTAAATAAAATATATCCATTTTGCAACTAAGCAATCAGAAAATCCATAAAATAAAGGTATTTTTGACTGAAACAAAAATATGATCTAAATAGTGTATGTACACTTCCATAATATAACACTAATGGTTATTGGCATGTCTTTCTTCTGCTGACACATTCTTACTGAAAGCTGGAAAAATAGGTGGGATTACTTGACTGCAGGATTCAGATGAGAAAAAGGAGCAATAATCCAACTCACAGAAATATTAATCTAGCAGCCAGAAAAGGGTCAATGTTTAATCAAATTATTCATTTTTTAAAACAAATTTATTTATATGATTCTTAAGCCAGTATTAAATAGGGCTGATGAATTATTTCACAGTATTTTAGATGCTATGTATAAGCTTTTTGTGAGATTTCCATGCTACCTGTGTGCCACCTTGGGGGTAATCAGAATGAAAATCGTTTAACTGAGGTGAGATCTGAATTGTCTGATTTAGGTCTTAAGTCAAACCAAAAGTAATGCTGCATCCCACCTGGGCTCTGGATTCAAAGCCTGCTGGAAACAGTGCCAGCTCCTGGGCCTTCTGGAGAGGTCTCATGCAGGTACAGTCAGTAACAGACACAGACACGCCAGGGATTGAGCTGTGAGGTAACGAAGAACTCTGTACTGAAAACCTTTATCAGCTGAAATGAGAAAGAAAAAGTAGACAACTATTGGAGATACTGAAACTAAAAGGGTTTCACTGAAGTGAAACAGAAGCACAGAAGTGCAGCATAATGGCCCATTCTGCAAAGTTGAAGGTTCTTTATAACAAAAAAGCTCTACAGAGACACAGATTTACCTACTGCATCCATGTGCTTGCTGAAATGGCAGCAAGAAATGGCGTTAACTTTAGGCCAGTAATGAGTTTTATTTTTAGGCCGAGACTCACAGATACTGAGTTTGTAACTGCAACTGATTCCAAGCAGAGCTCTATGTGTTTGCTTTCAACTAAAATATATATGGAGACCCATGCATTTGGATTTACACAGAAAAGAAAATAACCTCTGTGGAAGAAACCTACATGAGAAGTTAAATAAAAGTTGTTTCTCTCATCTACTTCCGTTGTGTGGACAATGCAATTTTGTACAAATAAATATCAAAACAGCTCATAAACCTTTCCTCTTTTTCCCCTCCCTCTAGTAGAGATTGTTATTGCCTTGTTCATATGGATTCACTGATTTAATTGCACGCTTTCTTTTGTCACAGAAAGTGTGAGAATGCCAAATATTTGTCAGACAATATTAAGTAATTAAAGCTTTTATTGTATATTGCTTCTTAAGGCCAGTAGTGCCTTTGTATTGAAAAGCAGCTGCACAAAGGAAGTCACCAGCAACAGGAACAGCATATACGAATGTTGTTCAAATTTTACAGGAAGAAAGATCCAAAGGAGCTGTTGAGAATTTGCTAGCATATTCTTTTTGAAGGTATTACATTTTTGTGGTCTCAATTACTGAACATTCCATCTCATCAGGCAGTGAATTTCTTAGCATATGTTCTCAGATCAAAGGCATTGGCTCCCACCTATTAAAACAGTACATTATCATGACTCAGTAAAAAACCAGATAAATCCCTTGAAAGCCCTTAAGCAACACTGTGTCTCTGCATTCTGAAAAATCTTCATATGTCATGTAATGTTTTCCAAATCATCCAATCATATTGTGGCTGAATTAATAAAGGATTCATAAATATAAAAATACACAAATATATAAGTGGGTTTCCACATTATCCTTACAGAGGCAGAGAAGGAGCTACAGCATTTACAATTGAGAGTTTGTATGCTTTTAAAGTTTAGCAAATAAAATTACTGGAAAATGTTATGCCTATTATCATATCCACCTATATAAAACAAGGTATTTGCTTTTGTTTATTGCCAAAAACATGTGAGTTTCTTTTGATGGTCTTCTTTGAAGTTCTTTATAAACTGCCCAGAAACTCTGCCAAACTTCTAGGGTTTCCTTGTGTATGGTGAAGAGAACAGCTGAGTATCTCGAGGAAGTATAACAGCTGGATCTCACTGTTCAGCAAGATGTATACTGTGGTAAAAGAATCAATCCAGGTATGTCTCATACTCCACAGAACTTCCTTTTGGTTTGACTGAGGTAAATGACAGGAAAACTACTTTGCTCTTATCTTAGGATAATATTTTTTATTGAATGTAAACAATGTACATTGACTTCACTGAAGCATCTTGTAGAACAAGGAATTTCATGGTTCCAGTTGCACAGGTTTATTTAATTTGTGTCCTGGAATATGAAAAAATATATGTTATAGGTACCAGAACTATCCTAAAATTGTATAAAGTAGGCTACTCAAAGATACTGGCAAGCCTTGCCAACCAATGAGTTTTCAGACTCTAACTTTACATTTGTCCCAGACACACCCATTCACATGTAAATTTCAGTTAGTTACTAGATTTTTATTTATTTATTTATTTATTTATTTATTTATTTATTTATTTATTTCACAGAGTCATGGAATCATTTTGGTTGGAAATACCCTGTAAAATACATCCAACTGTATTACAGGTAGAATCTGGGGTAAGATATCTTATTCTTGAGCTATCTCTACATCTCAGAAAGGATTGCTAGACTGTAGGGTTAAGTCTACTTTTAGCTATTTAAAAAAGAACAAAAATTCTAAAGTCACCTTCTTTCTATTGACAAAATAGTTTTCCAACTGCCTATGCAATACAATTGTATCAACTCTAAAGGGGCAATTTGCTCCTGAATTTAGCTCTCAACATCACAGTATTTATATCTGGACAGGTCAAACCACATGGTCATTAGTCAATGGATAGCCACTCCTAGAGCAAAGTTCTGAAGTTTTCTTTCGAAACTGAAGATGTGATAAGACAGGCTGAAAGTTCAAACAATTTTCTGCCTAGAGGGCACAAAGATACTAAGTTCAGATGTATGCAGTTCATCAAAGGACTATTAGGATAAAATTTTGATTAGTGTCTATGTTATTCAAGGTTGTTAACTGGAATTCTTAATGTCTGGAAATTTCTGAAATTTTCATGTATAGACACTGAAGCTGCACTGATTTCTGAGTGGTCCATCTGCCTAAGCCCATACAAACCTTAGTGACATCTTTAAAGTGTAAATATTTTATTTGAGACACCTAAGGTTTTATTTTTTGACCTAGTTTATCAGGCAATTGGGAACCTAGTTGTTGTGAAAGGGGTGGATATGGTATGTTCTTTAAGAATTCTAAATCGTGGTATCTTGCAGCATCCAGACTCTTGAATACTAGAAACCTTCATCAATTCTAGTGCCAGTTGCTGAGTAATGGAACATTCAAAGCATCCACAAAGAGCAGCTGTAGTCTCATTGACTCTTAATCAAAGAAATTCACAAAAGTTTTCCTTATTAGCAACATATTTGTAGATTTTATTTCCAAAGAAATTGTAATTTTCAGTGTGTATTCCAACATATGGGTGGATAAAGTTAGTAAGGCCAAATTATAATAATGTAGTTTTATCATTTAATTTATTAGACACAATAAAATGTACAAGCAGAAAGGACATTCTTTCTGATCAGAAGTCAGAGGTCTTGAGAAATTACAGTGATTGTGCATGAAACTGAGGACATGCCAAGAGATAGACTTGGTTCAGTGAACTGTCACTTTCTGTAAATCCACATTTTAAATACAATGAACCATTTATGACTGCATGAATATTATCTTAAATGTCTGTTGGAATTATATCTATAAATATCTAGGAGTTGGTTAAAAAACTCTGCTTGTAAAATATGGACCTTTTTACTTAAAGTGTGTTAAACTGTTAAACCCTTAACTATTACTTGTGCTCAGAAAATACATACTACTAGCTATGATGAATGGAATCACTCACAAGCATATTTCTTCATGACTGATTTGTTCATTAAGTCATCAAAACCCAGTGCTCTGGTGTTCACCCTTCAGTTCTGTGCAGCAGTCCATGAAGTCAAAGAGAATTTGTTCACTGGCTTCAGAGGGTGGCTAATTGAGCTTCCTGCCCTTCTTGAGATGTATAGGATCTTCTGAGTAAAAACTCTGAATTGCTCCCTGATTACATTGAATTCTCTGCTCTGTTTAAATATTCTCCAGTTGTAGCATGGATATACTCTAATTCAGTAAAGTTTCTAATTAAGATTTAGCTTATGTGCAAATCCTGGGTGACAAAACTGCCTCCAAAGTTTTAATCAGCAAGTGTAATTTTTTATGACATCTCTGTGAAAATTTATTCAATCTCCAGGAGCCTGTTTTCTTTTCTGAAAAGCAGGACAATAAAAAGTAACTTTCTACTATGACTGGTTGATGGCATAAGGCAGTGTTTTGATTACAGAAGTGATTTTCTGAAATCATGAAAAGAACAGAAGTCTACTCATTAACATGGAAAAAACAAGTGACTCTATCTGAGTTCCCCTAAGAGTCATATCTTTTACAAGGTTATTGTTCCAGGCTTGGAAATAAAGACAATTGTACTGTTTAGGAAGAGTTAGAAAGAAATTCAGAATAAGTTCCAAGAGGAAAACAATCAATAATCAAAGATTATTCCAGCATAAATGCACTAATGCATAAAATGCATAAATGCTTGGGCATTTATAATCATGGCATTAGTCTTCTCAAAGGGGCAAGTAAATAATCCAATCTAGCTTTTACCCAGTCCTTTCCATCCTCCTCTCCATTGCTCATTTATTCAAATACTCTTGTTTAGCAGACCTCCTCCCTATGTCAGCCTGTGTTGCAGCTGGTTGAGGTTTGCATGACAAGGTTCCTTTGACTAAAGACAGATGTGTCTCCACTCTAGCAGCTGTGACATTGCTTTTCCCACAGTCCTTAAGACAGAACAAATCACTTGTGATTTTTCCACAGGGAGGCCTGTTTGGTTAAAGTTGGGATGGGTGACTTCAAAGAGCTCCTCTGTTACAGTTCCTCACTCAAACCACAATAAGGTCATTTGTCCTACCATTACACAAGAAACATGATGGCATTTCAATCTTCTTAGTCAAATATTCATTTACATGAATATCCCAAATAATTTAAATGACCAAGAGTCAGAATTGCCTCTGTAATGCTTTGTGATATCTTGTGTGAGGCAGTGTAGCGTCACCTTGGGGTAGAACTATTTCTGTCACACCTGTTCAGTCACTAACTTTTGGTGTCCTGTGAGATGCAAACCATCTTGGAAAGCCAGTTCAGGAACCCAGTCTACAAAGAAACATGAAAAACAAAGTCAGACTCCTAAATATGCTAGAAAATAAATGCCAAAGTGCAAATATTTCTAATTTTTAACCTTTTGGACAAGAATAATTAAATAAAGTTACGACAACATGGAGAGGAGAATAATAATGAAAGTGAATCTTGTGGAAATTCAGTTGTTTCTTGTCCTTCTTGCTGTGTGGTACACAGCTAAAATTTTCATGGTCTCATACCTCAAATGTGGCAATTGTTATTGCTTATATTTTGAACTGTATCAAAAGCTTCTCCACCAAAAATACTGTTAGGTTGTTATGGATAATAAAAGGAATGGCTGGACTTACTGTAACGGGTGAATAGACTGAATACGTGTGTTTCAGAATGCCAGTCACATTTAGAAAAGTCAGACTTGCTTGTTGGTTTGCAGCAATGTTCCCTGCTGCACTGAAATGTGCTCAGAATAAACTGTAGTGAAAGAAAAAATTAAATTTCTGGTTTTCCTCTCTCAAAAACAAAAATAAATTTGAGTTGTTTGGGATTTTGCTGATTAATAGGCTTATTCCTTTCTGAGATGCAGGTAATTTTCAATCCAGCTCTGGAATCTTCTTTTCTAAATAAGGGAAAATATAGTTCCAGAGTCTGGTCTATCAGTAGGATTTTTTAGTGTTCAAGTCTAAACCATGAGAGGGAAAAGTTGCTGCTTTTGTGGACAGGAAAAGACACTTTTCACAATCAACCAGTAGGAGACAAATCATTCTAACCCCCAAATATAATTAGTTGATTTGTTAAAGGTGAAATATTTATGCTCCTCAGTCAACCTAGAACAAGTATTAGCACAAAGCAGTTTATAGGTATTCTAGACCTTAATTCCTACATGCCACCCTCAGACTAAGAACAAGAAACACCAGAAAAGAAAAAAAACAGTCCTCCAGTTGCACAGACTATAGAAGTAGTAATGTGAATCTGGTGAGTTTCAAACACACTATTTAAAAAAAAAAAGAAAAGGTTTTTTGTAAACACAGAATTTTTTCTGCATAAACTCATATACATTTTGAAATAAAATAATGTAATACTAAATATAAATCAGAATAATAATTGGAATAAAACAGAGTAACGATTCCTTAAAAGAATTGTTAAAAGAATTGTACTTTTGAAGATACTTAGTTGTTCTGAAATCCTCCCCTAGGAGGGGATTCTTTGCCAAAGATTTGACCTATTTTTGAGGCAAAGGAGCTCTTTCAACAGTGTAAGCCTTCCTTTGACAAACCCTCTACAGCCCCACTAGAAATGCACCTCAGCTATTTTTGTCTTCCCTGTGCTCACCCTAATCCTAACCCTCCACATATTCTGACCCTCAGCAAAGGACCCCCCTGACCTGGCCTAGATTAAACAGATATCAGGGAAAGTACTATGTGCAACCTACCCTCCTTTAGCAGACTCTGTAGCCCCACTCCAAATGGTATAATAGGTTTAACAGACTATATATATAGGTTTAACAGACTATATATATAGTCTATTATACCTATATAATAGGTATCATAGACTCTCCCCTATTTTGAATTGCTAAGACCATCTTAAACTTGAGTTTTTGTATGGACTAAAACCCCAAAAAATATTATCCCAGTCAGGCCTACCCCAGTTGAAACAATTATTGTGGGATAATTTTTTTATGTAGCTTTTCCTTTCCTTTGTCTGTCACTTTGCAGCACCCAACTCCAACCCTTAGGCTACAGATAATTTTCTTGGGCTAAATCTCAACAAAGTTCAAGACTGAGAAAGGGAAATCCTCTAGTTTCTGTCATGTATGTACATATACTTAAACATGTGTATGCATATAGTGGGGGAACTTAAGGTCCCTTCAAACCCAAACAATTCTATGTTTCATTCAATGATTGACTCTGTGATTCTGAGTCTCTTTGTGTTTCTCTTTAAGACATACATGTGTGACTGATACATACATGTGCATACACATATGTGCTTGCATTCCTGCATGTGTGCAGGAATAAAATTACTAAAATACTCAGTAATTCCAACAGGATGAGACCAAGCTCCACAGAAGTCTAACCCTACAGGAAATGTTATTCCCCACTATACTATCTCATGTTTTTTCTTTAATGCCTGTGGTGGCTCTGGGAGCCCTGTAGCCTTGTGTTTCAAGACCATGGCTGGGGGAATGACAAACTTCCAGCTGACACTAAACTTTTTCAGTACTTGCTGCTCCATCTGGATGCACGTAAGTATATGAGGTCTGATGGGATTAATCCCAGAGTACTGAAATAGCTGGCTGAGGTTATTGCAAGCCCTCTCCATTATTTTTCAATGTTTGTGAGTGCCTAGAGAGGTACCAGTCAACTGGAAGTTAAAAAATGTTGTCCTGATTTTCAGGAAGAGTAAGGAGGACCGAGTAGTTTCAGCCCTGTCAGTCTCACTTCAGTGCTTGGTAAAATTGTGGAGAAGGTTGCTCTGGGAGTTCTTGAAAAACACTTGAGGGACAATGCATTCTTTGGTCATAGCCAGCATGGGCTTATGAGGGGAAAGTCCTCGTCAACCAACTTAATTTCTTTATATGACAAAGTTATCCATCTAGTTGACCAAGGGAAGACAGTAGGTGTGGGGGGTTTTACTTGAGCAAAGTTTCTGATATTATGTCTCACTTTTCTTTCTGGATGTCTGGATGTCCACCACACTTGTAGACAAGTCCTTCATACATTGGGTGATCAATTGGCCAATGGGTCAGGCTCAAAGAGCTACAGAGAATGGGCCTAGTGGCTTTTTTGCAGAGCTCAATGTTAGGGTCAGCACCTTTCCAGTGTTTTTATAAATTATCCGGATGCAGGAACAGAACCTACATTAAATTTCCTAAAGATACTAGACTGAGGGGCTCTGGACCTCTAGAGGTTGGAAAGCAGCCCTGCAGGAAGAGATCTGGGGGACTTGCTCAATTGCAAGTTGAATATTGCTGTGCCCTGGCAGTCAAAAGGGCCCGCAGTGTCCTGGAATGCATCAGGCACAGCAACACGAACCATTTGAGGGAGGAGATTGGCCCACTCTACTCTGCACTGGTGTGGCCTCACATTGGGTACTGTATGCAATTTTGGGTGCCTCAATACAAAGATGACATTAAACTATTAGAGTGTGTGCAGAGAAAAGCCACCAAGGTGATGAAAGGCTGTGAGGGCAAGACTTACAAGAAGCAGCTGAAGTCACTCCATTTGTTCATCTTGGAGAAGAGAAAGCTGAAGCGTCACAGCCTAGAACTTGCTCAAAGGAGGCAGTAGAGAGGAAGGTGCTTGATATCTCTCTGGTGATCAGCAAAAGAACATGAAGTGTAATGACGCTGCATCAAGGGAAGTTCACACTGGACATTAGGAAAAAGTTCTTCACTGGGAGGATGGTTTGACACCAGAACAGGCTTCCCAGGGAAGTGATCATGGCATCAAACCTGCCAGAGTTCAAGGAGAATATGGGTGATGTTCTTTGTCATAAGAGTTAAGATTAAGTTAAGATTAAGAGGTAGTCCTGTGAGTAGCAGTAATTGGACTTGATGCTGATTATGGGTACTTTAAAATTCAAGATACTCAATGATTCTATGTATTTGGTTCAGTATTTACAAATATTCTGGGTTACTGCTGAGTGGGGAGGGTAGAGGAAAAAGGATGTATATGTATCTGTGGGTGCTATTTTCATAATGAACTAAGGTAATATGCATGCTTTGAATAACAGTAAGTTTTAAACTGTATCTTTTCCAGACATTAATGTCAGATAAGGTTTTTCTTTTTTTTCTTTTTTTCCACTGGAAGAAAGGAAATAGTAGAAACTAAAAATTTTTCAACTGAGAGTGAAATTTATGTAAATTGATACAGTAGCAGTAAGAAACAACTTCAAAAAAATCACTGGTGTTGTGGGAAGACATTGTACTAATAAAGACTATTCCTCTGAAGCTGAGTCAGATTCTGTGTGCATTTGGTATGGCTGAGATGGAGCTCATTTTCCCCACAGCAATCCTCACAGAGCTGTGCTGTGCACTGGTGTCTAGAGAGGTGCTGTAACACACCACTGTTTTGTGTGTTTTGCCAACTGCTGGGCTGCCCTGGCACAGCATCAATGCTGTCTCCAACATTCTGTTCCCCATCAGGCTGAGGGTGGGCAAGGTCTTGGAAGGGGACAAGGACAGCTGACCCAAACTGACAAAAGGGATATTCTACCTCTTATGATGTCAGGTCAGATATAGAAGCTAAGAAAAGGATGAGGAAGGGGCACAATCATAATTTTCAATGTTTGCCTTCTGGAGCAATCATTACGTGGACTGAAGCCCTGCTTCTCAGGAAGTGGCTGGACATCACTCACTGCTGGGAAGTAGAGAACAAAATATTTTTTTTCTTTTTACTTGTGCAGCCTTTCACTTTTACTTTAGCAAACTGCCTTATTTCAACTTACTAGTTACTTTCTATCTTATTTTCTGTCCCTGTTCAGCTGAGAAGAGGGAGTGATAGAGTAGCTTGGTGGGCACATGGCATCCAGTCAAGGTCAACCCATCACAGTGAGATAATTCTGCCTCAGGAAGTCCCAGGAGAATCCAGCAGGGTGCTTCTAACAAATGAGGTTACCTCACATGAATGGCAGAAAACTCACAAGTTTTGATTGTTTTATTTGCCTGAGTTTTTCAGACAGCGGTGACTAAAATGGCACAGATCCACTAACTGGCACAGCTGGGACACACACAAGAAAATAAATAAAAAAATATGGTTCCCTTTGCAAAGAGTTAATTAGCTCATAACATGAACAGAACTTGTTTCAGCATAAAAAGGTGTAGGAGATACTAAACTAGCTGCATTACTTTATTTTAATAGCAACTCTTTCAAAATGTGAAGACTGTTGGGAAATAGAGAAACATGCAAAAATGTCACAACTGGTTTATAAAAACTTTCTCTAAAATCTATATTGCAACTGCACACAGAAGCCCACTGAAAAATATAAAAACAAACTCTTAATAAAATAGCCCAAAAAATAAGATAGAGGAAATGTAAACAGCTTTTAAATATTATCCCTGTACTTGATGTTGGTTTTGTTGAAATTTTTAGGATCTGCTAATTCAAATAGCCTGAACCATACATATGTAAAAGCATTGTAATTCACAGTCCAAAATCTCTGCCACTTGATACATTTTAGTCACCTCAGTCTTTAAATCATGATGCTGAGAAGCAATTCAGATCACTTATCTGAGATTACAGTTGTTCTAAAAAGAAATAGATTACCCATAGATGACTGTTCAACTTCAAGTGGACAACAAAAATTGTAGCAAGGTGGGGGGTGACCACTTCTCCCAGGCAGTCAGTGACAGGACAAGAGGAAATTGCCTCAAGCTGCACCAGAGGAGGTCCAGGTTGAACATTAAGAAGAATTTCTTCACTGAAAGTGTTGTCAAGCATTGGAATGGGCTGCCCAGGGTAAGAGAGTCCCTTGGAAGCGTTCAAGAAATGACTGGATGTGGTACTTTGTGCCAGACTTTAGTTGACATGGTAGTGTTTGGTCCAAGGCTGGACTCCATGACCTTGGTGATGTTTTCCAACCTTTTTGATTCTATGGTTCTATGATTCTAAAATCACGAAACTTTCTTAGTTACTTCCTGTAGGCTTTTGCTTTCACGGACAAAGCTACTTGGAAGGGCCATGTTTTAAGATCAAATGTTTGAATTTTTTAAAATTAAGTTTCAAACTGCATTTTCAGTGCCTGTATTCACATCACACACATGGTGCTTATGCCTCATTGGTTGATGGTAAAATACTGATCATAATAGATGAATATAGTATGCTGAGCAGCCCATCAAATATCTCTTGAGTTTCTTTGGAAACATTTGAGCGAAATTGTGCTGAATGTAACGGTGACCAAGCTTGACTGGGAAGGGAAGAGCTCCTGTGAGGAGTAAGGAGGCATACAAACAGTAAGAACTGGGGAGGACTTCTGTTAGAAAAGCTTCCAGAAATTTATAAATACCTTCATGAGGAAAACTATGCACTTTTGAGTCTAAACTTTCTCTGAATTGTATGGCTCTACAATGTTTTGATAATAAGGATCAAATATTATATAGAAATTATTTAAGACAAAAGAGACATAATTTACTCTTGCCAGTGGTTGCCCTATTATATGTTAACAGATCATTATAAATAATATGTTGAGGAAGGGAATATGTCAACCAGGAATAAGAGTAGTGTAGAGGTAGTATCTTTATTAGGGTCAATAACTGCTTTCTTCATTGGAAGTTGTGTCCAGTGAGGAGAAGCAAACGACATGGAGCATGTCTAGTTTGGAGAGAAAGGACTGAGGGGTGACCTCATTGCTGTCTACAGCCTCCTGAGGTGAGGAAGTGGAGAGGTGGGTGCTGAGATCTTCTCCACAAGATCCACTGATAGGACACGTGGGGAATGGTTCAAAGCTGCACCAGAGGAGGTTCAGACTGGACGTTAGCATTTCTATACAGAGAGGGTGGTTAAATACTAGAACAGGCTTCCTAAAGAGGTGTCCCAAATCTCTCAGTGGTTAGGAGGCATTTGTACAATGCCCTTACAGCAGGATATAATTTTGGTCAGCCCTGAAGCAGTCACAATGTTGGCCTAGATCACTGTTGTAGGTCCCTTCCAACTTAAACATGCTTTCCTCTTCTTGGGCTATACTTTGACAAGCAGAAAAAAACAGTGATAATTTTATTGAAAGCCTTTCTAACTTTTAGGGGGCTTTAACCCTAAAAATCATTAAGAAAAGAGACTTTTAAAGCTGTTTCTGCTTGACCAAGCAACATCCCTTGGGAAGTGATGGAGCAAGAGAGACTGAAAGTTGACAGCTGTGAACTGAGCACAGTTTTTCAGTTTTCATTTAATTTCCCTTTCTGTCAGATTCAAGAAGTAAGTCTTAGAATGAATGAAAGATTAATAAATTAAAGATTAATATTTTAGGAAAACCTGGTTTAGTATTTTCAGGCAATGATCGATCTTCTGTGTGAAGACTTAATAAAATACAGAAACTTGAAATACAAGTCTGAATTCAGTGATGCAGTGTAGAAGCTCCTATTTGTCTCTTCTGGGAGTTTGTCTTGTTGCTGTTGAGGTACTTGGTAAATTCCTCTTGACATCAATTATGTGATATCAGTTGTTTAGACAGGGGATGGGAGTCAAGGAATTGGTAGTAAGTTCCACATTTACAGAAAATAATCCAGCATTCAGAGGTTTCTGCATCCAAATCATAAACCTACATAAAAACATACATTGACTGATGCAATTTAAAAAACCCAAAACTTTCAAAATAATAATATCGCTCTGTAGAACTCCATTTTAAGTATTTGATACTGTAGTTTCATAATTCCTGAGGCAGCCTCCTAAAATTTTAAATAGCAGTAACATAAACCTGCAATGAATACTTTTACAAGACACAAAACGCAGATGCTTATGGACACTCGGCAAATTCTACTTATGCCAGAACAGCCTCATAAAGTTTCTCATGGACTAAAATGCCCTGGGATCTATTCCAAAAATTGTCTTGTTTTGAAAAGTACCATAACCTGAGAGGTTTCACAGTTCGAGTGTGGAGAATGAGATCAAATACACACAAAAAGAAAGGAGTATAAAATGTCATCACTGATGACATATGTTTTTAAAGGAGGTCATTTTATCAAGGCTTTTTCCCAATATTGGATAAAAAGAGCAAGAGTAATGGATGCCGTAATGAGATGGTGATGATTCTTTTGTTTTATTCTTTATGCTTCATAATCACATTCAGCAGGTCCAAATAAAATCCTGAAACAAGATACATCTAATCCAGTAGCATTGTCTGCTGCAGCATACGCCTAAGGTCACAGATCCCTGCTGTCTCTCATTCATTTATAGCCCAGTGGGGACCCAAGGCCACAATGTGAATGTTGGGATAGCCTGCTCTCACCGATTTTCAACTCCCAATGTTGCTTTTTTTAATGCTTTAACAAAAACACATTGATATTTTCACCAGAAATTACACTAGAAAAGCAGCAGCAGACAGACCGTTGTGGGTAGCACAATGGTCAGCATTTGGACCCAAATTCCCAGTGCGAAGGAGATGAGAGTCAACAACACCAGTGACTGTGCCAAAAAACATCCAGCCTTGCAACAGACTGCCAGGGTTTTTTGGATATGGTTGGCATGAAACCCTCAGAAACCAGCTCATGAACTCCCACTCTCCCTCAGGTCTGAACTAGGTTGTGTATGCCTTGTTGCTCTTAACAAGTCAAATCTGTGATTTTTAGAAAGCTTGCCCATGTCTCAACCATGGCTTCTTATGTGACAGAACTATGCACAGAAACTGTAGAAATGAGCACACTTAAAATGTTTGACATCGCTCTGCTCGCACTCATTGGCCCCTACTCATAACAAGAGTCATTATTCATTAAATACACTTTGTCTGAATTGCAGTCAACACTTTGAACAATGACTATGTTATATTTTGATAGAAATAAAATAGTTTTCTCTCCCTGTGTATTCCTAAGAGAAGGGGAATATCCAGAAAACTGTGTCTCTTTAAAACATGCTACAGACACCCCTATCAAGAAGTGTTGTTCAAAACTAAGGTAGCTTTTTATTGTACAGAGAAATGCTTTAAACCATTATCATTAAATTACTTTGGAACTTAATTCTTTTTAGATATATTGTTGGAATCCAGGGCACAGGGAATATTTCCCTGCCTGTATCAGGGAGCCCTGACCCGCAGTCAGACACTGTTTTTAACCTCTGTCCCAGGGAAAAAATTGCTAAGGCTTTGGGATGAGTTGGAGAACACAGGTGTGAACTAGGTAGTAGTATGTAGTAGTGATAGTCTTTCACAGGGTAAAAGGATTTAGGGTTTTTAAGATTTTAGTGTGAGAGTGAATAGGAGACAAAATGGAGGATTTTGGACGTTGTCTCATCTCTCTTTCTTGTCCTTCTTCTTCTCCATTTTCTGTAGCATTGGTGGCACAAAGTCATTGGTTAGGGATGGTAGCAGCATAAGTGTTACGTGTGTAGATTAGTAGAAGTTATTGGTAGTAAAGTAAAAACAATGTACGTATTAGAAGGTAATTGGATTAGGTATCTTTAAAAAGACCTTGGTTTTGGGTATCGAGGCCATTTTTGCCATTCTTGTCCATTTTTTGCCTTGCTTCTCATACGCTCAGTCTGGCATGCTGACAGCGTACTGAACTTAAGATAAGAGAAAAATAAACAACAACCTGAAGACCAAGAATCAGTGAGTCCTGCTCGTTTTTCATCCCTGGCAAAGAACTCACAGGAGGGAACGTCCTTCAAGGGCCCAGGGGGTAGGTTCCCAGCAGTGTGTGGGGAAACAGCTAAGCCCCCAACATATATAATTTCTCATAGATCATAAGTGTCTGTAAAGAGTTTTAAACCTTAAGTACCTCTCCTCCCAAAAGCGTTCCTAAATTGTGGTCTCCCTTATTTACACAGTATTACTTTGAACTGCACTTAGAAGTAATGTCCTTACTAAATAATTTTAGAATAAAACAAAATTTGCAAACTGTATTTAATGCACTACAAAAAATTCAATTTAATTTGATATTTTATGTATTTACTTTGTAGTGGAAAATAAACATCTAGTGCTACTGGTTAAAAAAAAACCCAAATCAATAAAAAAATCCTCATACTTCTTTCTTACCATCTGAGTGTTCTCAGCCTTTATGAGAAATACATTCTGTTTATGTGTAGGACCCTACTAAGCTGAGTTACAGAGCAGGGGATAGGAGAGATGAGGGAAAATAGTCACAAATGTAGAAAATTCACACAGAAGAATACTTCTAAGTTGACCAAAATACTGTTTAGGAGTATAAAGCATGATGTGATGTTATGGTAGGCAGATCTCTCATCAGATATTTAGCCTATGCCTTGGCTCTGGCAAAAATCCTTTCATGTTATTTTCCTGACAGAAAAAATCCTAAAATCAGCTGTCATGTTTAAGTCCACCAATGTACTTAGTTTTAGGCTCTTTCTACACTAATGGAGATAGAGGAAAAAAATATGCACAGCACACCCATTACAATTATCCCACAAAGGAATTAATTTTGCCTGCCTATTTTAGAAACGGATAAAAATATTTCTGGGAAGCCAGGTTCCTTCAACAAATTACAGAGAAAATAGAATAAATTCCTTAGAATTAAGATTTAATAGTTAAGTAGTTTAGTTAAAGCAATCTTCTAAGTAGATACAAATTATGGCATTTAAAAACCCATCTATTGACAGTCTAGAATGAAAACACTGTACTCTTTGTAATATCCCTTTACTATCTGTCATCTGTCAGTAGTTAATAAGTCATGGACATTAAGTAAGGTTGTTAAGACTGAAAAAGGGTTGAAAATAAATAAAGGAAAAATTGTAAGTGGGCCCAGTAACCAAAGAATCATTCAGCCTGTGGTCAGCAGACTGCTTGCACTTGCTAAAGCATCTGGAAATACTCTACAAAATGATAACAAAACCCAGCAGGCCTGCACACATCATCAGGAGCCAGTCATTTCTAGCACTTTTATTTCATTCTGTTAGTGCACATTAACCAAGCAACTGCAAATTATTAAAGATGTCAATAAGGTGGTCCATGCCTGAGGTTTCATTTTTCTCCAGATAAAAATTCAGAAGTTCATAAACTCAAAACCCCTATTTAAAACAGCAACTGTCTGTGTAATGAGAACTGCCTTTAAAAGTAAATACACTGGGAGACCTCAGACTTAGAAGCAGCACAAAAAAATGAATAATCTCCTTTTATAACAATATTTTCTAAGAAAATGTTAGGGAGCTACTTGTGGCAGTGGACACATTACCTCTACAACTATTGTATTTGTGTTATTATGGACTGTGGTTTTGATTCCAAGGTTTTCATTTGGATGGTTCTTTGAAAAACACACCTATTTTTTAAAACGCTCTAATCAATCCTACATTGTTCTATTTTTCTTCAAGTGTTTCTTGTAATCATATTACCATTTAATCACATTAACATTTAAAAACTCCTAAACTAGATTATTGAATTACCATTTTCTTGGATTTCATTCATATATTAGCAAGTATCCATAAAGTAGAGAAATAAATGGGAATATTATTGGGAAAATGTAAAACAGAATGCAACTCCCAGAAAAAGGGTTTAAGTACAGTAGGGTACTTCTGCTTTCCTGTACAAGACAGATGAAATGCGAATAGAGATCAGAAAATTTAAAATCGTTTAACATTGATTTATTCACAGCAGTGCCTACTTCTTTGAAGTAGAAACATGCATGGAAACAGAGAAACATGCACAGTTTATTCATTAGCTTCTCAAATAACAGCTAGTGCTGGGAAAACCTGCCAGATGGATGCCTTGTCTTTCTTCCACAGAGGAGAACAATTCCTTCAACATGTACACTTGTTCCTTGAAAGGTGTTTTTTAGGATAAATGATAAAACACATTTATGATAGTGCCTTTTTTTTTTTTCCAAATTCAAAGTAAATTGCAATAAAATGTATCAGCTAGCTGGAATAATCCTCTGTGTGTGAAATATGTGTAATATTATTGACGGACATTAAAAAAATATATATACTGGAGGTTTGGATTTCTTCATAGAAAAAGAAGGTGAATATGTTTTCATTTACACATTCGAGATTGCCTTACACTGGACACTGACAATGTTATGGTTGTTTTTTCCTCAACAAGAAAATGCTAGATTTAATCTTCCCAGTTGCTGAAAATAGATCTGAGAATCTAAGATGTTGGGTGTTTGTTCTACATCATAAGATAACATTCAAATAATGTTCTCTAAATATTTTATAAACCATCAGTTTATCTTTTCCATTCAGTAAAGTTATCACCCTTCCCTTTCTTATACACAGTGACATTGTAAGGTAAATTGTGCCTGATTAAGCCTGATGTTGAAGCTAAGAAAGATGTCTGAGGCAATTTAGCAATTAATGACTGAGAAGAAAAGAGACCTCACTTCTTTCCTCCCTTACTGTGCTCTCTCTGTGGGGTTTTATTTTTCCTGAAGCAGCTTATCTGGTACTCACTAAGTATCTTTTTGTGCCAGTTCAACTCAACAATCCTGCAACCAATAATCCAGTGAAAAAATAAAGACATTTCTTCCATATGAGTTGAATTGACTCACCAAATGTTGAAACTGGCACTAGAGTGGCACAGGGTAAGAAACAAGTGCATACAAATTGTTCTGTTTTAAAGAAGTTTCATGTGTATGTGCTTTCCTTCTACCTGGAGTTTTTGGAGTATACTGTGATCACATATGTGATCTCATTAAGCAGTTTAGCTAATGAGTGGGTGTTTTATTGTATTAAAATAAGAAAAAAAAAAAAAAGCCCAACCAAATTGGGCTAAAAGCCCTACTAAATTTTTAAACAGTTTTCCTAAAACCTCAAATTATATCTTCAAAACCTTGACCTTTTTTTACTACTGCAATTTATTTCACCCACACATTTATTTGTTTTTTACATATTTATTTATAAATTTGTTTAAACAAAACAAAGTGTTTCTGTGACACAGTTGTTATTACAAACAGTACCTAGTAAGAGTTAATTTAAGTAATTTGTTGATCATTAGTCTTCTCAGTTTTAGCAGCAGATTATAGAAAAACTTTTGCATGGTTTATCAGAGTGTGAATATTTGTGATCCTACTTTTTACTTGTGGATGACTCTTCTGCAGATACCTGTCTTGCTTTCCTTGGAATTGGCTGAGAAAATGCTCTCAAGTGACTTTACAGTTTGCATATTCAGGTTGAATAGCTGAGAAAATGTACAAGTTTCCAAGTCCCCCCTGCTTGCTGCTGAAACAGCATTTATGAGCAAAATATACTCATTTGGCTGTGAGCAAATGGATTGCTTTGCCTAAACATAAAAATGGACAGAATTCAACCTAATGGTACATGAAATAGCAGTTTAGCAGGCGTCAAAACTGTCCAGAATTTGTTGAGATTCCATATTTATGATCATATGCTGAAGCTGGAAGTTAGCTGCCATTATGCAAACTGCATAATGACCACGTGCAAGAATCTTGTTGTGCTTTTATGGCTTAGATTTCTTGCCATGAGTCACTCTGAGGCCACACAATTAAAAAAGGAAAAGCAAGAAGGCAGGTTCAAAAGGACTGAAGAAAGGGAAGGGTGGGAGGAAGAAAGGTAGAAAGGATGGCAGGAAAAAAAAGGGGGATGAAGGGAGGAAGCAAGCAAGCAAGCAGAGAAATGACTGGAAGGACTGGGCAAAAAACATTCCAATACTAACAAGAAAATAGAATATCAAAGAATTATTCACAAGAAACACAAAAAACTCATCATATAGAAAGTGCTTGCTAGAGCTCCAAGCTGAAGTAATATCAAGGTAATGACATAAGGAAAATTTTTCCAAGAATTAAAAAAAAAAGTGTTGTATTGAACAGAATCCTCTTTCATTCTGCCTCAAAAATCACAAGCAAGCAAGCAAAAAGCAGTGATCAATAAAATGAGAATGCTAAAATTCAAAGAGAAGGACTGAACCCATAAACTAAAAAATAGACTAGGATAGAGAATACTCAGTATCATTGTAAACAGCAAGGCAGAGATTAGGCTGTTCACATGAAGTGCACAAGATTGTGGTGATAGAGTACAAGGAGATAATAGTTAAGGAGAAAACTGGCTGTGTTCTCAAGGCAGTTACACTTTCTGGGTTTGATCACATTTATTACCCAGGGAAGTGGACAGTGGCTGTGATAAGGAAGCAACATTGTTCTGTGGAGGCAGAGCAGAGTCGTGGCCAGACCAGCATAGATCAACACAGAAGGCCAGGATGCTGCTTCTCTCTCCCTGCCAAAACAAGCACATAAGAATTCACTGTTCAGGAGCAAGCAGGAAAGCCCTAGAATTTAAAAAACAGCAGTGGTCATTTTTGCCAATGTGTGAGGAAGTTTATTTGCAGTTCAAGATTTTTTTTCTTTGGGAATATTTATTGTTTTCTGTATGGTTTCAGAGCCAATGTTGGCATGAATGGTTTTCAGCAAAACCTCTCCAATGAAAAATTACTTATGAGTTGATGAAATTTCCTGTGTGTCTTATTTTTCATAGCAATTCCCTGGGCCAGTTCATCTCAAAAAGAAGGGGAAGACATAGCTAGGACTGAACTTCCTAAAGTTTTCCTAAAACATTTATTTTGACAGATGTTGACAGTACTAATGATCAAGGGGACTTCAGAATGTTTTGCTTACAAGGTCTATACATTTCAGAATATTTTTCCACTTCAAATCCAATCAAATCCACAAATCTGATTCTTACACGTATATCAGATCTTTCATAAATGCACTTATGGCTTACAGGGATGCTTTGAAATAGACAATCCTAGTATATTATCACAGCATTTTCCTTTTTAATTTCTAAAAATACTGTTATGAAACCAAAAAATGCTTTCTATCCATTATTTCTAGTAAGCCTGCAGCAGCAAAAAAACCCCAAATAATTTGATTTATTTCAACTGAGTAATGATGTAACTTAATATGAATTAAAAAAGGACCTTCAAATTATTTCGTGTCAGTTTAGAATAGCTACTATCCAGTATGCCTTTCTATAATGCAATTACAATCTCGAACTAGACTTTACCTGCTATAATATTTATAAAAAGGCCCTCAGAAAGGCCCTGGGCATTTCTGGATACCAAACAGAATGATGGACTTTATAGAATAATTTGAAACATTAAAAGAAGATGATGATCTGTTTTTGCATAATTGAAACCTCATACAGGATGGCTAATACCAATACATTTTAATGCAAGCCAACTTCTGAGCAGGACAGGTTTGAGTGAGCAAGGAGGAAAAATAGATTTAGGAAGAAGTATCAATAAACCAACACATGTGCTAGTCTTTTGAGAAACTAGAACATAAACAGCAGAACCTAAGGCAAAATAATGAGTTTGGTTCAAATACACTATGCTTATTAAAAAGAATAAGGATTGTTATCTCAGAACTGCCTGTTACAAACTTTGCAGCCTCAGCAGAACATAAAATGAAGAAATGTTCTACATTTTAATGCTACTACATTCATTACATGGCCTGCAGGGGCCATTGTGCAGATCTTGTCTGACCTTCCACGTAGCACAAGCAACAGCACTGCAGTGAGTTCAACCTCATTGGGAAGAGAGAATATGGAAGTTTTTCTTCTACAATCACAGACATTCAAAAAGTTCTATAAGACAATTTGGGAAAAGATAGGAGTGGTGAGCACATAGACAGCTGTAACTAGGCATACCTAGAGCTGTCACTCCCCTTAAACTTAAACAGAGAGGCGTCAAGCACTTCTTCTTGTGCTCTGGACTTTCAGCATCTTTTTTTATACAGTTAGCAGATTTCTGAAAAGAAATTCCATCAAATTTGATATGGCTTTCATTACAGGGCATTTATATACCTAAAGATATGGGATTTGGATTTTTTTATAGATCATGCTTTTTAAAATGCATTTGAAGTCTGTCTATCACGTAAGAACCAAGGAAAGAAATTCCACTACTTTTTAGACCTCACCAAGCAGTACACAAGACTGTTAAAACAATGTTTATTGATGTAATCAAGAGACTATTTATTTTATATATTGGGTTTTTTTAATATTATTTGGTTTAGCAAATAATCCTTATCTTCTAAAATTCATATGAACTATAAAAATAAAAATTTTGTATGGTATTCCACACATGAATAATGTAAATTATCAAAAACTATCACATCTGCATCTATTTAGTCCTCAGATCTGCATCTATTTAGTCCTCAGAATTATTTCAAAATTTACTAAAATCAGTTTTCCAAATTTCTGTTATTAACAAATAAAGAATTATATTCCAACTTTTTACATAGATGAAACTTTGGTATTACTTTACCAAAGCAAAGTTGTCTCTTCTAGAGTAAAAGTTTCTCCATGTTCTTTGTCTGTTCTGTGATTTGACTTCTCAAAAGGATAAGCTGTACAGATTTTCTTACAAGGACTTTAAATTAAAAGCTCTCGTTAAGCTTTTTCCCCCTCCATTTTGTGAAGATAAAGACAGTGTAAGAACTAGAATTTTCAATTTGAAGGTATTCCTGCACTACAGTATATTTCTCACATGGCCCTCTACCTTGAACAGTAAAATGTCCCCCTCAGTTGATCCTTAAACACTGTGTTGCACTGTGAATTTAAGCTGTAGCACATTGATAGCTCAGTTTGTGCTCCATAGTCATGGGGATGGACAGGATTGTAAAATATGAAGTTAGAAACAGTTTTAGGTATAAAGTAAATAGTATGTCTATAATTGTCTTTTTTTCTAATTAAATAATTTAATTTTAACATAATTTTAAACATTAAAAGGTAGAGGGGCTGAAAAATGCTTTCTTGTTACACATGTTAAAGTTGTTAGGGGAATAGTGAGATGCTGTAGTGTAATTTTGCTGGTAAAAATCCATATAGGTTTCCCTCTGGCTAGAATATACTATTTGCTTTAAAATCAAAGAATAAGTCAAACTGCTGAATAGAAAGCGTGAGTGTATTACTTCTGATTATAAGAAAAGGATTATGGCTCCTCTTCTGGGCTTCCAAATGCATCTTTAAAATATCTAAGACAAATGTGTTTGGATCTGAATTCAGACATGGCAATAATAACAACTGACATATTTCAGGGAAAGATATCAGCAAATTCTACAAACAAATTAAGAATTGTATTTACAGGGATCACTTTCCCATCACTGAAATCTTGAAAACCCTAGGGTGAAAATCAGCAACACTTACAACTAAAACACAGAAAGCAGTATGTTCAACATGGAAATGTTGTGTTCCCTTGAAACCAGTAAAAACATAGGCAGGCAGAAAACATAAGCTCTAGTTCAATTTAGCCAGTACATTAGGTCAATGCTTCAAAACAAATCTGTACCATTTTGTGTTTAGAAAAGAATACAGATAATGTCTAAAAGAATCAGCATGTGTATCTGCATTGCATTCAGGGCTATTAGCTAACTAAGCTAGAGCAATCTATGCATTTGCACTTTTTTTAAAAACTGGAACAAGCAGAGCTGAAGTTGTCTGAGCACTCCAGATTTATGTTTTTCAGAGCAACGGGGCTCAGCAAAGGCTGTGGGTGACTCATGTCCTGTCCTAGGCAGCATCTCTGCTTTGTCTGTCTGTCCTAGGCCTTCCCAGAGCAGCAGCCTCGCTAGAGCATTGAAGAGCACAATGCTGAGGATCTGAAAATCATCCAAGTATTTTCATGTGTAAGGCTTCTCCTCAGTCTGCCCCAGCAGGAATGAATGGACAGTTTTCCTCTGATGTGCTGGAGCTCACATGTCAGTTCTCATGCACAGATTTTTCTTACAGGCAGCTCAAGGTGATGTTTTCATTTATTACATTTTTGTACCCTGTTGCAATTTTGCACATTCATAGTCTAGTAAGACCCTGAGAAATAGTCTGTGCAAGGATGTGTGTGAGATGTGTGCAAGGGCCCCTGCACAAGATGAGCTGATATAAAAACATCAGAGTGAGGGACTGCCTCTGGGCCTTTACTGTCAGAGGGTGGGCCTCCTGTCAGTGTAGGACAAATGAAGGAAATGCAAGGTAATTCCATCATTTAAATAGACAAAATAGGATAATCACAAATATGGGCATTAAAAAATATTTCATAGGAAAACTCTGAACTCTCTTTTGTCTGGGGTTTTGGATTTCTTTTTTGTTTGTTTGTTTTTGTTTTGTTTTGTTGGTATTTTGTTGTTAGGGTTGTGCTTTGCTTTGTTTTGTTTGGTGGTTTTTTTTTGTTGTTGTTGTTTTTTTTGGTTTGGTTTGGTTTTTGTTTTGGTTTGGGGTTTTTTTTGTTGTTGTTTTTCTGGGGTATTTATCCTCTTTTAGCCCTTTCTCAGACCTCATGCTATAACAACGATATCAGTAAATTTACCAGCAGAGTTATGTTACGTGTAGAGATTATGAATGTTCTTCTACATGATTAATATATAACTTTATAAACCAGTATTTGTTTTAATGTATATTTTTTAAACTAAGGTTAAAGTGAGCTAGTTTAAAATTAAGTCATAGCATAAATGCAATTCTCATTTCATTTAACCTTAATTTATGTTCTCCTTTCTTTTTTAATTTCTTCAAAATAATTGTTTCCTATTTCCTTGTCATCACCTTGGTAATTTCCTTCACTGCTTGATTTACAAAATGGTATTAAGAAGGGCAGTAGGGTATGAATGGGCTAAGAGATAATAATTTTGTTTATTGTTTTACAGATTATAGAGAGCAATTTGTTTTATGAAGCAGCACAGAAGAAAACAGGCACTATTCTGGAAATTAAAGGTCTGCCAGTGAGATGCACAATTCTCTCCTGAAATGAAGATTAATTAAATACCTTTAAAAAAAATCAAAGTAAATGTCAGAGAGCTGAAATTAAAAAATATAGAATAACTATTACAAGCATAGCTAAAACAAAATAATTTAAAATATTATCATAAATACTGCATCATTATATCTTCTCTTTTTCAGGTCTGGGATTCTGCATAAACAGATATTGATATGGTAACAATGATATGTTGGTGTGCATTTAATTATGTGGGTTTAGAATGGAGCATTTTGCTTTCCTCTCATGTATATTAAACTACTTACAATTTCCAAATAGATAACAAGGGAATTTATTTATGTAAATGGGTTTGATTGATTAAAGTCTTCTAGAACTTTGTTTTTCTAACAAAAGAGGAACTGTTTTAAATTGAACAGACAGGAATGTTTTAAATTGAACAGACATAGTCTGAAATACTGAAAAATTGTTAACTGTTAAGGCAAATGTGGAACATCACGAATTAAATTTTTCTCCCACCAAACAACTTTCCCACTACTTCATGATGCAAGTGTTGACTACTGTGAAAGTTAAGCCTTTTTTTAAATAAAAAGGACTAGGAGACACTAGAAGGCTTCTTTTCAATTTGCATTTTGGTAACGAGCACACTACAAGGGGAGCAGGAAAAGTCTTAAACATTGTAAATACAAAAAGCAACAAAGAGTAGCTGCTGTCTTGAAGCCTTCTTTTGCATTTCTCTTTCTCTATCCTAATGTTTACGTGCGCTCTTTTCTTTTTGCACTCTTCCTAATCTTTTCACATTCCAGCTCTTTACATCTCCCTCTTCTATTTTTTTTCTTTGCGATTTTGTAAATTTTCTAATTCACCTGTTATAACTTCTCTACTGTAACTTTGCTTCGATCATCAAGATGTTGAAGAACTATGTGAAAACATAACCTCACCCTTTGCTTGCAAGCTGTGGTGAGCACAGCCCAACTAGGCTAGCATGACTCTCCTTTTGGGCAGAGTCAAAGGCTCCTCACTGCCTTCTCTTGCTCAGTCAGCTGCTGACTTGTCTTCCTCATTGGATAGGGCTCTTAATTATTTACCATTTTTTACAGCTTCTAGGTTCTGATCAAAAATTTCCCAGTATTCTGAAATGTCACATGCCCCACGTAGTAGATGAGGTAGTATTACATGATGACAGTCAAGACTAAATCAAAGGCACTGCATATATGGATATTAAAATATTTTAGTGAACCTAGAGATGAAAGAAGGGTATTAAAGTCACTGAATGCACTCTTTAAAGAGTCTTGAGCAGCAGAGAGCTGTGCTTAGGACATAGGCAAAGAGAAAAGGAGGAAATCAGATGGTGTATTGACTTATGTTGATTGGAAACTCTTTCACTGAGCTTCTAAAGATAGATATTCTTTTGAGAAATGACAGGGGGTTTCAGCAATGTGCATTATATGCATCAGACTTACTGAGAACAAGTTCTTACTGTGAATTATCAGTCAAGCATCTCAGTTCTCTAAATACATCTACTTATGAATTTGCATTTGAACAGAATGTGAAGCTGAACTGTATGCATCTATTTAAGAGAACATACTCAAGCTTTGAGGGAGAAAATCTTTTGCAGACCTAAAAAGCTTTTATCATTTTTGTCTGGTTTTTTTTCTTGCCATTTTAAATATAAAAGACAGAAGCTGACAGGTAGAGGTAATTCACTGACTCATGGACAGAAATAAACCAAAAAGTGAAAGAATAAGCATTATATTAATAATCCTTTTACAGTTTTTTATTTGTATGTTTTAATGCATGCTGTTGTTATGTG
The DNA here is from genome assembly GCA_013399835.1 of Leptocoma aspasia. Classification (NCBI taxonomy): domain Eukaryota; kingdom Metazoa; phylum Chordata; class Aves; order Passeriformes; family Nectariniidae; genus Leptocoma; species Leptocoma aspasia. Next base: position 100,412 of record VXAX01007768.1, on the reverse strand, counting down.
TATGAAGATATGTGTTTTATGAAATAGATTTTTAAGTAAGACAATGGAGATCAATTTCTAGACTATATTTTACTGATGTTTCTATTAAGCACATTTGGGAGGAACTCCAAATAACTGGCTATTGAATAAGCTGTCCAGAAGGAAGTTTTAACAGCTGTATCCTCTTTTAAATTGTCAAGTGAACACAAAGTTTGCATGGCTTGAACAGATATTTCAAAATACAACAGGAACAGAAAGGATAGGGAGCAGGTAATTCATGATGTATTTCTACATCTGTCATCTCCTGCTGATATTAATAAGCTGCTTCTAAAAGACCTTGAGAACCTTCAGGGGAAAGTGAGCATTGGAGTCATGCTCACTTGCATCCATTTTTTTTATTTTTGATTTATCCATCAGCATAATACTGGTTATTGTGGTTCAAAAGATCACAAAATAACAGAATATTTGTGATTGGAAGGGACCTCCTGAGGTTACCTAGTCCAACACCCCTGCTCCATCAGGAACACCTAGAGTCAGTTGTCCAGGACCATGTCCAAATGTCATTTAAACATCTTGTTCATCTGACTTTCGGTTAATTAATTTTTATTGAACTATTGATTTTTTTACTTATTTTAAAATGTCCTTTCTTCCTTTAATAGCCAACAGGTTATAGTCAGCAGTTGTCATCTAGAAATCTGAGGGCTACATAAACTAGCAGTAAATCCCTTCCCTGATTTGATATTATAGCAGAAAACCATTGGGGAGCTATGCTAACCCGTCACTACTTGACAATTTTTAGAGAAAAGATTTTGTTGCTTCATATCTGGAAAAAAGACATTTTTCTTAGTGTTCTTTGGGCTTTGCTTAAGCTGATCTGTATTATCTCTTGTTGTCACTATTTTACACATTGCACATTTTAGTAGTCCACCAGTATTGCTATAGTTTGTTCACTTTTTCATGTTTAAATAATTGTTGAGCTTACAACCATCCTTCATGATCAGCTAACCACGCTCAAGGAAATACTCTCAGCAGTCAGGCAAAAGATGTGCCCACACATCAAAGAGATTACAGCAGATACTGGAGTTCAGGAGATTTAGGGCTTTTAGCACTACCTCTACTATAAAGATAACACCATATTCTCTATAGTAAAAGTAGAAAAGCAAATTACAGGTGGCTAGACATCAATAAATCTGAAGACACCACTAAATTTCTTGTAGAGGTGGATGAAAACCAAACTCACTGACAAACACATAGATCTTGCCTTCCATATATTGCAGTCACTTTGGCTGTTTCAGAAATAGTATTATTTTTCCATTGCATGTTTACTTTTTTCTTTCAGCTATCTCAGGGGTATGTGAAGATATGCAAAACATACCAGAACATTATTGGCACTGAATTACAAAGCAGATTTGAGTTGTGTTCTACTTCTCTGAAGTTTTATGCGAGCTTTGACTTTATCCTTAACGATTCCCACAACTCCTTCTCTCCTCCTCTATTTGGTGTCCACCAAGAGGAAATAATTTTACTTCAGTGGGTACTGAATCTAGCTCTGAGTACATTTCAGACTTGACATATGAAGCTATTTGCTCAAAAGTATTTTCAAGCTAGTTTTTTCAGCTTGTATATAATTTATATTCATTACCACACAGTGATTTTGCATTGAAAACATACTAATAAGTGCTCTACTAAGTGCTATATACCTATGTTTTCTTCTACTCCCATTATTTATCTTGTTTACCTACCTGAGACATAAAAAGAATTTAAACAGTTAATATATGCCAGCAAAGATACAACAGATTTCCAGGTATGCAAGTGTGACAGATGTGAGTTATTTTTTACACAAGAATAAATCACTCTGCCCTTTAGCTGCCAGGCTGTCGGCTTCACCTGTAATTTAGAGAGTGCATTTCCTAATTTTCATAAAATGGGAGATTTCAGGTCCACAGATTTCTTTGTGAATAATTGCTGGTTTCAGAAGAGTCAATGCTCTCCTTTCATAATGATCTTTAACATCTTGGAAATTAATGTTATTTTGTAGAAAGAAACTTCCACGCATATTTTTCAAAGTTTTGACAATTAATCCAATCCATGAAAGGGGAAACAAAAAAGGGAAAACCTTAGATTTTTCTAGTACAAATTTTAGTTACAGCATATGCTATAGGACACTGATTTTTATATCATATCTTTCAGGGATATGGCACAATTAACTGTGTTTAGTTACCAAGGAATCTAATGGGGTTTAGACACCTGGGAAATCTTCATAAATGTGACCTCTCATGTTAAATTCAAACCATTTGTACTCTTTTGCCCTTAGCTGAATTCAGCCAAGGTAAAACTGGGCTTCTTTTCCTTTACCTTTCAGATACGAGATGTCTGCATCACAAGATTTTATATGTCTTAGTTCTGTTATTCTTTCATTATTTTTCATCAAATGTTTTGAGATTCTCACATGAAAGATGCTGAAAAAGTGGGATTTTTTTCCTTATCATAACAAGATTGTAAATATATATGTAAAGTACTGGTGAATACCTGAAATGTAAGGACCTTTGAGGATATAAAGGTTTTGAGGGTATCTAGTAAACAGATTCAAATTAAGAAAAAATGTCAAAAGACTGAAAAATTAATAAATTGAACAGCAAGGTGCACAAAATCTAAACAGAGATAATGAAGACAATAACTAAAATGAGAACACTTAGGTCTCTGATTGATGGACTCCAGTGACTTCCACCTAATCAGCTGGAAAGGACCAGGCAGTCTGTGCTGCTCATGTCTGTGTGAGTGCTGATATTTTTGTGGCTGAAGGTGCTGTTCTGCCTCTACTGGTCTGTGAGACTGCCTGGAAAGTTGGACTCATCTGAACAAATTAATGTGAATAGAGGCAAATGAAAAACTGTTTTAGTTTTCACCTGGAAGTAATCTCAGCTAACATCAACTGCCTCAAACACAGGTTTTCAGTCAGAGGAGTCTCTAGACAGTTGACTCACATATCTTAGCACTGGATTAAACAACTTCTGTAGGCAACCATCTCTCACAGCAGAAGGAACTGAGGTCACTTAAGCAAGAAAAGGAAATTTTAAAAGGCTAAGGTTAACTGGGAGAAAATCTTGATCTTAGGCAGCAAGAAGGAGACAAGGCTGTTTTTCTGAAATAAAAACCACTTAGAAATCACAGAAATTCCAGAGCAAACCTGTGATTAATGTGACTCTGCATATATACATGAGGTGGAAATAATTAGGGAGATAGTCCTTTTTCACACAGTGTTGATAAGATCAATTTAATAGATTGTTACCAAAAGAGCCTTCTTAAACTATTTGAAGAGGATGCTGGCAAACTAGAGATTCTGTAGGAAAAGCTATTAAAAAACAGTTCAAGGGCTCAGTATGCATAGGGTACATGTCACTTTAGATCATCACATGAATCCCTAAGGGTATCTAGATCTCTGAAACACATTTAAATGTATGTGAAATATATTTCCCAAATATATAAGAAAGATTGAAATATTCTTTGATTTCTGCATTAACCTGATTGTTCCAGGTTATATTTCCTATACAACATTAATGTTAACTCATACAATTCTGTAAAAATATGGTTTGGAATGTTATTCCTCAGCTGTCCCAGAAACAAATTATAAATGCAATTCATTGTATAAAATTATGATTCCAAGTTCATCTACCACTTCGAAAGACCTTGATTTACGGCACAGACTTTTTCCTCATGAGCTCCTGAAATGATTGACAAAATTAGTTATCATGCTTTGGATGAACAAGCCAGTAAAAAGGATAAGATACTGAACTTCTGTGTTTCACAGGCTATTCTTTTGGCAGGGAAAATAGCATGACTCAAATATCTTTGGTTCTGTTCTAAATATTCCACTGTGTCATGTTCAGCCTCATACTTCTTGCATGCTTTCTTCCACTTCTTTAGTGTCATCCCACAAAGCACATCATCTTTTTGTTAAAATTGTTATCTGGCTTTTATTTCTCAATAAAGTCTGTAACTTTGATTTACCACATCTCTTTACCCAAAGAAATCATTGGCTCAAGAATTTGTCACTATATCCTATCTTTTTAATGTTTGCTTTTTTAACACCCCCTAACAATAATTGATACCAGGAGACTGTTAGCAATCAATACCATAGAGATAAAGCTTTCACAGAAAGAGATAAAAAAGTATTCATAATTAAATAGCCAACATTGTGAATGAAGAACTGCACAATTCAGATATGACACGGGCCATTGTTGATGTAATATAGTGTTGTGAAAAACATCACCAGTGGTGATGGTTACTAAATGAAATGTGTTTTCAAACAGAAGAGAAAAAAGGGAAATTAAAACTACGGGAAAGTTTCACCTCAGGCTGATTCAGTTTTGGAAACCAAGCCAAGACTTCTATAACAAGTGACATTGAGGTGAAACAAGAACAATGAACCAACCCCAAGTGATACTATTGGGGGATGTAAAACTAACCTTTGACAGGAGTATTATAGTCTGACATATAGCAGAGCTTTTTTTAGATCTGACTGAGGATGAATGATGTTAGTAAGTAGAAATGAAAGAATGTAAGAAAATATAACAAAGAAAGACCCTTGAGGAGATTTGTACATGTCAGAGAATTCAGTTTAAACCAAATTACGCTGTAGAATACATAATTTTTCAGGAGCTTGCAGGCAGTAGGAGGAAACCAGATTGCAAAATAGCCAAAAAACATTACTGTTGCTGAATTCCTCATTATCTTTTGTCTTCACATAGGACAAAATATTAACTGGTTGGGCATTATCCTGTAAATCAATGCATTCCTATATTCACTGTTAATTTGCTTTCCAAAAGCAATAGTTGAACATATGAAAGTAAATCTCATCGTTTAAAGTGCTGAGTTTATCTCCACTAAAGAAATGATGGGCTATGATGGGCCATGATAACTGTTTTAAAAAGGTGTATTTTCAGTGGTATGGTAAAAAAATGCACTGATTATTGCATTAATCTCATGTCAGCGTTGACGTTGAGGGTTTTCTTTTAAAGATAAATGCAAATAATAATTAAGGGAAAGGAGAATGAGGAACATACACGTTCACCTCTGAGCTTAGAAAAATATCCACGTGTCTCAAAGTATGCTTCTCTAGTTCCCTTTTCTTGAGGAACAGAAGCTGATTGTTCAGCTGCATAAAGGCTTTGCTGTGAGCATCTGCTAAACACAGAGAATCAAATCAGGTCTCCTTCTTGGCCATTACTGAAGAAAAGACAATGTAGGTCTGGAAAACACATTTTCAATGAAGATATGTGCCTTTTAATGGAGTGGTAAAACAATAGACGTTTCTATAAAAGAAAGAGCTGAAAAGTATAGTTTTATTCTCTCCTGTTCTTTGAATGTATTTGGGATACTATTTTTTGATTATTTTACCAATCTCTAAAAGACTCAAGTTTCTTGTCAAAATTGAAACTTCTATGGCTGTCCATTATTTAAAAGGCTTTTTACAACTAGCTTCCCATGGAGTATTTTTATTTTATCATTTACTTTTATCATTTGTCTGGTTTGTTTTAAATAGTGAGTGGGGTTTTTTTATTATTATTTTGAGCTTTATCCATGCCATTTTCTAGTTAACATTTTATGCTATCTTATTTTTTCACATGTACCCTGTAGAACATCCATTATTGACAGCACACTCAGAACTCCAGATGATACTTGCATTGCTTATTATGGTTAATTTCAAAGTAGTTCTCATCAAAACTATGTGAAGAAATATTTCTTTATTCTGCCTCTAGCAACATAAAGAACACACTTTACTTTTCCTTGCTTATCATGGAGCTATATTACTGCTAAGGAAAGGGGGACAAGAATTGATAAAACCATCCTCTTCTGAAATCTACACTGCACTTAATGTGATCCACAGGTAAATACAACTTGCATTTATACCATACTAAATTGTACTTGGGGTGTTAAAGACAGAAGACACAGGATTTGCCTGACAGAATATAGGACATCACAGGAGAAAGAAATCCAAAGAATGAAGAACAGGATGCAATGCTGGAGTGGAGGGGATCTCCTACACCATTGTATGGTGTTCTCATCTCCAGCAGGTAAATCTGTTACAGAATGACTTTTGGTAACTGTCAAGGTTCTGCCTTCATAGAGGTTCCCCCTTCTGCTCCTCAAAGATTCTTCTGGAATACTGTTCCTCCAGTTGGAAGTCAGCTTTCATTTTCCAGTTTAAAGGTGAATAGGGACAGCTATTCTCGTGATTTGGTGTCAACAGCTGGTTTTTAAGATATGAGTTGTGAGCTTAGTGCTGTTTTAGGCTTTTCTGGAATATACTCTCTTATGTCCTAAAATGTAGGAGCATCACAGATCTGTTTGGTGGGGGGGTTTGGTCCACAGAAGTGCAGGAGGAGAATAATGGCAGTGGCATGTGGAAAAAAAAATCTAATATAAAAGGATTTGGGGCTTAAGAGTGAAGTGACTTCAATCAGACAAAAGGGGGCTGCTCCTGGGATTCTCCTGTATGAAACTGGACTCCTTGGGAGGAAAGAGAGGGTCACAGAGTAGCATAGGGCCAAGCAAAGGGGGCGTGACCACGTAGCACAGAAGCATTTTGAGACACAAGTAAAAGGGCACAGGAAACTGAGGGTGAGGAGGATGGTGAAAGGGTAAGGAACTGTATGTGTCCATGTGGAGCATCTCTGAGTACTCTTCTGCACACCCTGCCCCACACTGATTGCTGGGCACACTCTTCAACTGCATCCTTCAGAGAGATGCAGTCCTAATGAAAGGATTTCTTGGCTTTTATTTTTTACCATGAATCTGTGTAAAAGGTTGATGAACATGCAGCTGTGTAAGGGCTTTATGAGCTCTTGTGTTAGTAGGATGAGTGATTCATAAGACTGAGAATGCTAAACTATAGATTTATAGTTTATAGCTTATAGTTTATAGCTAAACTATAAGTGTAGACTGAGAAAAATAACTTTTCATATGACTGGCTCAGCTGACCCGACCATTTCGTTGATTTTACTGTGATAAAAAGAAATCTTGCCTCTGTGTTTTGCAATTCACAACATCTCCACATTTTTACTGCATCTTCTAAGAAAGAAATCTTTCACTTAGTGAAGGTTCATGTCAAAACAGCAAAAGATAATAATTTTTGGTTTTTTGCATGAAATCACACTACTGCAAAATCAGAGGCTGAAGAAGAGCATCCAGCAATCTGTTTGGTGCAGGGTTCAGTGATACTGGGTAGAAGTACATACAACTAAGAGTCAATTAGAAGTTGTGGTGGTGTAAAAGATCAAATAAATTAATAGTTTTTGAGTAAAACATAATCAGTTTTTTTAAAAATAATCCTTGATCCGTCATAATCAGGAGTAATCAGATAATTGTACAAGAGAACATTGCAACTAAAGAAGAATAATTTAACAACAAAAAACAGTTTAGGGGAAGAAGAAAGAGGTACCTCTAATGTTTTTTTCTACATAATTTAGGCAATATCATTACTGTCATGACCAAAATTAGGAAATTTGTTCCCAAGAAAGATAGTGAACAAGTATTTCACTGAATGGCACAATAAGCTAAAACTGTTTTTTATCATGTCATGAATTTATCAATGTCCGTCTCTTAAAAAAAATGGATTTTTCTACAAAAAATATCCATCAAGAATGTGAAATTATATGCTCTGTCTTAATTGCAAATGCATAGTAAGCAGTTTAAAGTTATGAATACCTACTTCTAGACTAAAAGCACAAGCAAAAAAACCCCAAACAAACAAGAAAAGCCCCCCCCACCCCAACCAAAACCCCAAAAAAACAGAAATGCAGTGATGTTAGTCAATTAAATGCTTCTTAAATCCTGGCAAACCTTGGAGACCTCTGTGGATCAATGTAGTAATTTATATTTTGTAAGTTTATTGAATGTTTTCTGTTCTTGAAAGTGAAAAAGATCAGATGCAAACAAATTTTTAGCAGGAAAATGGGTGCAGGATACCACTTCTCCTGTAGTGAAGAACAGAAAAGCCTTTTATTAAAAACATTGTATTACTGAGTTGCTAGCAAATAGGATGGGGCTTGGATTTCATCACCCATCAGGTCTACCTGATTCTTATGTTCCTAGCAACTAAAATTTTATGTAGACAGTTCTGCATCTTCTCCTCATTCCTCCTGCCCTGGATGGATGTAACTGTTTCAAAATTAATATTTGATTATACATAAATGGCCTATGTTAATTTAATTTTAGGTCCTCATCAGAACTAACAACCAGATAAATATGAATTAATTATATGACCAATCCACACTTCATGAGTCTAAAATAAAATTAAAATTCAATGATCATTGAATTCAATGCTACTGAATTAAATGCAAGTGTTCAAGAGCAGTCTGTCAAAGATTATTTGTGCTTGTAATAATGAAAGCACAAATAGGTGCTTTGTCAAAAAGGTGTAGTTTGACAGTTAGTTGGTAATTAATTGACAGGTTTATTTTTATAGAGTGGAATAGTATGAAACTGGTAACAGCTCCTAACTGAGACAGAAACAAGCTTTTCATCAGTGGGGCTTTTTCAGTACCCACATTTTCTGGGTCTTTAAAGGAAGTTAGCTGCTTTTGCCTTTAGCTATCTTCATGTTAAGCCTATTGTCATAGATCATAGAATAGCTTAGGTTAAAAGGGAGCTTTAAAGGTCATCTAGCTGGAATGAGGAAGGACACCTTCAACTAGATCAGGTTTCTCAGAATCCCATACAGCCTGACCTGGAATGCTTCCAGGGATATGGCATCCACCACCTCTCTGGGCAACCCATGCCAGCGCTTCACCACCCTCATCATAAAAACTTCATCCTTACATCTAATCCAAACCAACCCTCTTTTAGTTTAAAACTATTAACCCTATTGCTACAGGCCTTGCTAAAAGGTCTGTCCCCACCTTTCTTAGAGGCCCCCTTTAAGTTCTGAAAGCCCATAATAAGGGCTCCTTGGAGCCTTCTCCAGGCTGCACGACCCCAACTTTCTCATGGCTTAGGATTCCTTACCCAGGTCTTTCTGCTCAGCCTTTTGTGACCAAGAGTGACTTTGCTGGGCGTCTGTACAGAAATCTACACTTTAAAAAGAAAATGCCTTCAATTTTCCTCTGGATCAAAGGTGCTCTCAGTACATGCTTTGGACATGGTGACAGAGCAGAACTCTGTTCTTTCATATGTGTGTGCCCAGGGACATCCAGTATTAGTTTGGTGACTGTGCAGGTTTCTTCCTGTACTTCTGCCTGCAGTACTCACTCCGAATCTCGTGGTCCCATCAGCCAGACATCACCCAAGCCCCAGAGGCCCCTCTGACTGGCGCTGCCACACAAGCTGTGGGATGCTCAGGGTGCCAGCTGCAGTTACTTGCTGGCTCAGAGCAGGTGAGCAGGTTGCAGACACCACCCGTGTCCCAGAGCGTTCCTGCCTTGTCCCACTGCGTGGTGCAGTGAGCTCAGACTCCCCACAGCATCTGCTGCAGCTGCCTGCTCCATCTAAAGGTTGGAATAGCAGCCTTTGTCTGTCTTCGGTATTGGGCTGATGGGGTCTCTTGTGATTCTAACAGTGAGGTGTAAAATCTGGGCTTTAGTTTTGGTCTGGGTTTCAGCTTAATCCTGACAGACGACTCTCCCACACTTCATGTGAAACATCAGCCACTGCAACAGGAAGAGGTTTCTGTGGTGATTTTAAAGTAGGATTTCTTACTCTTTTTTTTAATCTGAAAAGCAAATGTTAGATAAAATATCTGAAGCTTCTTAGCTTTCTGGGCAATATTCCCAGTCATTTGCAGCAAACAGTCCACCTCCTGGAAGGCCAAAGCCAACAAGTTTCCCACCCAGTAGGGTGGTAATGCTGAGCTGCTATGTGCCATTCCTGCCCACTACCATCAAAAAAAACCACAAAGCAGGACACATAAGCTATTTTAAAAATAATTAAAATTGGTGGAAAGATGACATTGGCAATAAAAGCTGGTAATGCAGACAAACTCTCAACCCTGTGGATATTTCCTAGTATAGTAAATAATTAACACCAAATGTCAAGCCTTACTGCATGACAAAAACAAGTGAAGTAACACTTAAAGCAAAATAATATGTCCATATTTCTCTTTTTTCTGTACCTAGTTAACATTATTTTGCAACACTAAAAGTTAGGTATTTAGGGTAGCTAAAAATATTTGAGATACTTAGTCCCTTAGAAGCCTAATCTCCCCAGAAGGATACAATTATAGGTCCAATTTCAGTTTTCATGTTGTAAAGGTGACTTATTCTAAGCATAAACAGAGCCTTTGTGATTCTCTAAAAAGAATGTGAACAAACCTTTTCAGCATCATTTCCCAGTTAAAATGTAAGGTATAGTTATAGAACTATTAATAATAATAAATTATTTTTATAAGTAATAATTTTGCTGATTTTATTTCAGTAAATGATTACTTTATCTTTTGACCTAGCTACTGGAACTATAATTTTTTTTCCAAGCTTCTCCCACATACATGTGGTTCAGATGGAAATATTAAATCACTAATGCCCAATAGGATAAAATTATTTACTTAGCACACATTTAAACTTTAAAAGCATTAACAGTTGTTATAGATAATAATAGAGCTATTATTGTCTGATACTATGTGAAGTCTAATTGAATTTTTCATGCTTATGAATTTATTGCCACTAATTCTTTTGTCCAGCAGTAATCATAATGCACTAAACACATCATAACGAGATGTCCTAAACCCCTGCTTGACTCAGCACTATGCACTGGTCTGTGGGCAATCACAGAAGAGAGAGCTCAGTCTATCCAGAGCCAAATGCTGCATTGTGAATTAACCTAACTGCATGTGCTTACCATGATGAGAGATGTCTTTTCACTGTGAGTCATCCCCATTAGCCACTGAGAATTGAGGCAGACTAATCACACTTACTTGTAAAAATGTGCTGATTTTGTCTGTGTTCTTGGTAGAAAGCCTTTATTTCTGTAACACAGAGTATACATCTTCACATGCAACTTCGATGTAGCTGTGCAAAAGATTCCTGGCAATGGGACATCCCCATGGCCTTTGCCTTGGGCTTGTAATGACTAAAGTCAGCAATGAACAATCTGTATTTTTAAAGGTTGGCAAATATTTCCAGTAGCGCTGTGTCAACACTTCTAATTCTAATGGTTGTAAGACAGGTCATGATGTGGTTGTGTTGGGGAAACTTTCCTGTGTGACCATGCAGGAGCCACTCTGGCAGTCACACTCGCACCGCCTGAGCTGACGGAGACTCCTTGGTGGGGAGTGGCTCCTGTGGCTGACAGGTCCCTGTTTGATTCCCTGCATACTCCCCTCTCACCCAGACAGACCGGGTTTCCTTACTAGTTCAACCCTGGATTGCAGTGTCTCAGACCTCTTGATCCTTAAAATAATTGAATCATGGTGCAATAATAAAAATGACAGGTCGAGCAGAATGCCCTCGAGAAGTGATATTGAGCAAAGGACTCTAGGTTTTTATACCCTCTGCAAGTTATTGTGATATACAGTAAATTAAGTCTGAATATTAAAAAAAAATGTTAGTGGGAAAGAACATTGGGAAATAAAAGTTCTTAGAAAAAGAAAAAACCACAAAAACAAAGCTAGAAGATCAACATTTATTAATATAAGCAGATATGGCAGATAAAAAAATTCTGTATGTACAGAGACAAAGATTTCTATCCTGGGCTGCCTAGGACTAATAAAGAAATACAGTATTATAGATGGGAAGGTTTGATAGAGTTCAAACTGACTTAAATGCTTTTGATATCATGGGTTGAGTTGGGCTCAAAAGTAATTTTGCCAGTTTTGAAAAACTTTAACATTTGCACAAAGACTTTGAGAACTGGCTGATGATTCAGTTTTCTTTACTTCTAAGTTTACAGTTTGAGATACATAGTGGAAATCCCCTAAAAACTCTGAACATATTCCTTTGAAGCCAGACCTTCTTGTGATGTTTTACCTTCACAAATGGTTACTGCCATCAAAACCACTCGTCACTGTTTTAAAACACAAACTATAAAGCTAAGTATTATCTTTCCCATATTCACTCCATGCTCCTGCACTGACACCAAGGAAACAAAGTTACATTTTACTATCTCAAACCAAGAGAAGTACAAACAGTTAAGAATATGGAATTAAATAATCCCTTTTCCTATTTTCTTTGAGTTTAAAATATCCTAGAAGAATAATAATAAAGGCTGAATAAAACCCCCAAAACACAGTAAAGTTTGGTTTTAAAGAATACAAATATATTTCTTTGACAAGTTAGAGAATTATAATTACTCTACAGTGTCAAAATAACACAAAATAAATACAATTTGTTTGCAAAATAGAACAATACCTAATGGAAATAAAACTCAATGAGTAGAATAAGGCTCTGGTCTATGCATGGATTTGAGCCCATGCTTCACTTCTGTTAGCAATGACAGTGCTTTGCCATGGAAATCATCACTGAATGGTCAACATTAAACACTGCATGAAAAAATACGAAAACTCTTAAAAAGTATATTACCAATGCATTTACATCTAATTTTAAATTTTAAAGAATAGTTCTTGGGTTCTAGAAAGTAAAAAACGTTGGATTAAGTTTGTTTAATGCCAATTATTACACAAGCAGATACTGGGACAATGGGAATTCCTTATTTTCCAGGTGATCTTCATAAGTACTTCAAAGTGTTAAAATTTAAGGCTGTAAAGACATAAGAAGCAGGATTAAAGAAATAGTTTAGTTTATCTGATACAGCTACCTTATACTAAAGGCTACTCCAGTCTATAATGCCTTTCATAAAATGAACAATGGTCTCCTGAATGTTCAATAAGCTAAATATTCCCTGGCTCTACCAAGAACACTTTTCTGATACAATTAATATTAAAACAGTCATGCACTGGCATTGCTATTGTGAAATGAATTGTGGTATTTGCTCCATTATTGACTTTCTTTTCTTGCTTTGATCATTCTTTTCCCTTTCTAATTGATTAACTGTCTCCTTATTGCAAGAGCTTCCACAGGCTTTGGTTAAAGTCTTGGGCAAAGGAGCATGTTAACTAATCAGGTCCTCAGAAGCAGATTTAGAGCACTGATTAAAAGCAATTGGACCATCTAACCATTTACAGCTATGATTACTCAGACAAGCAGCTTCCCTTCTGATTCCTGCTGAAGGTTAATAAGGACTTATTGGCTTCCTGATGGCTGATTTATCTCTATCAAGTTAGCTTACACTGGAAATCCTTTACAGTAAATTTTTTCTCTTAAGCAGAAGTGGCCTATATGCATGCTCCACAAATTCCTTAATGTTTGTTACACAACCTACACAGGTAAATCAGAGATTATCAATCAGTTTCTACTACTCTGAGTGGTGGACCAATGAAACAAAACACAAATAATTTTGTTTGTTTCTTTGATATTCTTTTTTCACATGATTAAATAGAAGCTCATTTATTATTCCTTTATATAACAAGCATAGAGGTCATGTGGATTAATAAAATTTAATAATTCCTAATAATACTTCTTTGTATTTTGTCCCTTTTTTGGTGTCGATATATCTAAACACTACTTACAGTGCATTTGACTACAAGGTAGTTTTGGTTAATTAAGTTACCAAGAAAAAATAAAATACTTGGCATGAAGACAAGAGTTTGTAGAAGGTTAATAATTTTTTCCTTCATCCTAAAGGAGTCCTTTTAAAGGCAATTAGGCTTTTTGCTTTTATGTACATTGCATGTTATTTAGATTCAACAGTTGAAAGGAAGTGCCCTTTCAATAACAACAATAACAGCGATCCTCCTTTGCAGCTTGTACAGAACAAGTCAAACTGACTGTCCTCTTCTACTAACTCTTCATGTGAGATGATTTTATGTTAGCTACAGTCCAGTAGCTCTTATATTAGCTACAGTCCAGTAACATCTGATTTTTTTACCACAGTATTGGAAAATATTTGGTTATAAAAGACTTTTATACATTTTACTAGCCTTTTCATATCCAAAAGAGAAATGACAGGAAATAAAATTTTCTCAGGTTTTGGCTCATACTGTAGATCTTCTTTTTTCAGCACCCATTTCACAGTGTACACTGGAACTGGCCACTGCAGTCCAGCCATGAGCTCATGAACATTGACTTGTAGATGCATGATCTAAATGCATCAGCTTTCAAATAAATTGTCACGATCCCTTATTCTTTACCCACTATCATCTGTCTGTCTGGTTTAAATCCAAATGCATGTCAGGTATGTGGATCACTGATAGCGAATGACAGTCTGGAAATGCAAGAAAATTGTTTCTCATGCTACCAGAGAACAGCAGGGCAGGCAGGTCAGGGCTACATCTATGCCTAAAAGCAACGAAATCCCTGCCTGAGAGGGAAGACAGCAGTCCAGAAAGCTTAAGACTCAATGTGTTCTTGACTACCCTCATTTCTGCAAGGAAACAGTGTGCCACGTATGATTGCACTTACAAAAGGCAGAGAGAGCACCTACTACCCTAATCTTATGGCTGCTAAAAATTATCTCTTCCTATCCAGTTAAAAACTTCTCTTATGCTGCACAAGCTAAGCATATCTGATTTCTGATAATTTTTCCTTTCCAGTAATTGTACAGAGAATAGGAACCCATGAATGTATCACTGAACTACTGGGCCAATAGATTGACAGAAATGTGCATTTCTATCTAAGTATAATGAATGTTAGACATGTAAGTCTAAATCTTCCTTATTTTGAAGTAGAAAGCTGCAAACATAAAACATAAGGATAACTTGGAAATAGAACACACATAGATTTCATGGAATTTTCTTCATATATTCTTGCATTCCTATGTGATCATCAGACAGCTTTTTAAAAGAGAAGGATATTTTTTCTTTATTGCCAAAGAGTCTCTGTCACTCTGGCACTGTATGACAGATCAAGACCTGCCAACCCAACACAAATGTAAAACAGAATGTTCATTTTCCAGAGCAGATTTCAGACACTGGTTTCTAGGTTTCTTTCAAATGGGTGCTTTGGATTAAAAATCTGAATTTGCATAAATGCATAGATTTAAATCTATACTTGATATTTCACTTGCAAAAAAATGGTACCTATACTTCCCTGGAAATATATTGTGTGTTTCACAACTATGTAATACCCATATGTGCAATCTTCACTTGCAACTGTAAAGGATTTCAGATCAGTCCATAAGAAGCTGTTGTTTGAAAGAGTGCACTATTTATACAAGTTAGGCAATATGTTTTTAGCAAAAAAATAAATTCTGGGAGAAGTAAAGAATTTTTTTTCAATTTTTCTGTCCTGTTTCCTTGAAACCCTTTCAGGTTCTCTCTTAGTCAGTCAGGGACTCTATGTACAGCAATTTCAGTAGTAAAAGGAAAATAAAAAAGGAATGCCTCCAATAAACCTGCTTCTACTTTGGTTGCAATAAGCAGGAACTTGCTTTCTTTTTCACCTGTTGGACAGCATATAAAGTATGATGGTTATCAATTTCTGTGCATCTTGTTTGTATGGGAATTGAACTACAATAAGGATTTATCATGTAATTTTACGGCATTTTACCCATACAGTATTTTTTGCTGTGTGGCTTTCTGTAATGTTTTGCACTCTAAGCAAACTAAACAAGCTGGAAAAAGTACTTTATTAAAAGCTGGAGGGGCAAAAAGAAGTATGAAAGAGAATCTCTGAGGTACTAATTCATTAAAAATTAGGCTCAATTTTTTAACTACTGAGAAGAAGCTAATGAGTAAGGTTCTCTCTGTTAAATTCGTACTCAAAGCTATCAGACATAAACTATAGAATAAAATAATAATTGGTATGGCCTGGTAGTGAGCATAAATGAAGTCATTCACTGTTCATTAAATAAATTTTAAATATTCCCTCAAAGCTTTCAACAATACAGGTTTTCAAAAGAGTGTTAATTTTGATTCACACAATCATTTGACTAAATTAGTATTTTTTGTGCCAAAATGTTTGTCTTATTTTAATAGAAGCAATTCCCACTTTCAGTTTCTGTTTATCCACCTCTCTCTGAAATGACTGAAAAAGCTTATATCAATGCTTTTTATTTTTCAGCTCCTCAGAAAATGAGAAAAGTTAAAAAAGGTCAAAGTTCCTTTTGGATTTTGGAAAAGAGTATTCTTAAATGCATAAAAATATTCAGCTTTTCAAAACTAACTCTTTTAGAAATTATTTTGTCAGAATTATTCAAAGTTCAAAAATAAGTAATTGCAAAATTAGTGTCATCTATCTTGTAGTTTAGATCATAGTTTAATTAATGATACATTATAGGATCATTCCCCTGCATTATTTTTCCTAAAATGATTGGTCAAGACAACAAATTGTAGTCAAAATGCTTGACTACCTCAGCTTCTGCTTAGGCTGTAGAGAAATGTTTACAACTGGAACATGATTTTATTCATCTATTTTAGCCTAGCCTAGTTTTCCTAATCTTAAATTTGTTAACTTCTGCAGGCAAACACTGGCATGAAAAATGGTTAGAGGACTTAGCCCTTACTCTTTATCTCTGTGGCACCTCTGGGGGAATCCAAACCCTTCTAACTATTTTACTGCTGCTTTATTTCCCTTTTAGCTGCCTCATAACAAAGCATTTTCTCTGGAGAACACAGACCATCATTGCTCCATCACCAAAATACAGCAGCTTCAGCTGGGGTGTGGGTCTGGCCCTGTGTTTTCCAAAAAGATGAATTTTCGTGTTTAGAATACAAAATCGTGTGCAGAGATGGAGCCTTTCCCCATAGCCCGGGCTCTGGCCTGCCCCAGCTGCTGCAGCCTTGGGCCACACCAGGACTCACTTGAAGGAGCCAAGACTCTTTCTCTCCAGGAAACTGGGCTGGATTATTTGTATAGAATCACAGAATGGTTTGGTTTGAAAGGGACCTACCTTAAAGACCATCTAGTTCCAACTCCCACTGCCATAGGTAGGGAGATCGTGCATTAGATCAGATTGCTCAGGGTCCCATTCAACCTGGCCTTGAACACTGCCTTGAACACTTCCAAAGAGTGTTTTAAAAATACATTGGAACAGCCTGTGTGTCTGTCTGGGTACTCCTGCTGCCTATTTAGACAAGTGTTTGGATTCAGCCAGCTGTCCTTTTTGGCCTAGACCTTTCCTAGCTGTCAGACATCTGTCACAAAAATCCTGAAACAACTTCTTCCCTCTTAATTGGGTTACTTAAACGATGTGCTTTACCACATTCTTCCCAACATGGCCTTCAATTCTGCTCCCTCAATTTTGCCCATTTATTTGTGCTACTCCAGCACAAATGTTGCTCCTGACAGCAGTCGCCTGCTGACGGACATTTGGCCATTCCTCCTCCCTCCCCTTGTCCCTCATCCTATCTTCTCCCACCTCTGAGCTGTCACCACCTTTCCCTAAGCTGTACAATGGAGAAGAGGAGAAAATTAATTGTGTCATTTTCACATAACATCCTTCTACCATCATAACCCTGGAAATGCTACCTCCTTGCAATTACAGTGGGTTTGCACAGGTGTAACTTCATTTATTTAAATAGTCTGACATCTGATTGACACATGCAAGTATGTGAGGAGAATCTTGGCCTACATCTTTGTCACTTTGAGTTATTTCAAATGTAAGAACATTATTTACTACTTTCAGTTATATAAGGATAAATATAACTAGATATATATTGTTGCTGTCACTTCTCCCCCAAAATACAGAATTAATGAGCTTTGACCAGACAGTTTTGGCTTGTCTCAGGTTTGTTTGGTGGAGGTTTTGGGGGCAATATGGGCATCACTTTTTTTCAGTAGTCAGGTTTTAAATTTTTCTAAAACTTTAGTTACAGACATTTTCTCAAGTGATGGCATGAAACTTTGTTTTTGCTAGAAAATTCTGTTTCAAACCTAACTTGTGGAACAGTGGAGGGGTTTTTCTGATGTCTGCAGCATTTGTAAATGGATCCATCCAGTCCTGAGACTACAAAGTTCATTTGTCCTTTAATGTATTCAAAATGCTGCTACAGATAAAAGGAAACTCACATTATACACAAAGCCTGGAATTTATTGCTAAGTGTAGACAAAAGCTCCCCAGTCAAAGCAAAGAAATATTATTAGAGAAATGGGTTTATTTTCTCTCTGTCCTTCTTTTGCTAGTTTTTATTACATCTGTACAGAAATGTACAACTTTAGAATCTCTTATTGTTATTTTACTTTGGTTACATATTTTTTAGTAATATTTTCTTGGACTAATTGATCATTTCATCTGCCTTAGAATAAAACTCAAAGGTTTTTTCTAGAAAAATGCATTGCTGAATAGATCATTATTGCAGAATCTAGAAAGTATTGTTTGCTGGTGCTGTTGTCTTATGTCTGAAGAGCCACAAAATATTTTCTGGCTTCTGAGACCCACTGCTCATCCAAGAAGCAAAAGTCACTTTGCATGCCAATTGCAAATCCAAAGGTGGCTTTCATTTTAATATCAATAGTTATATCATAAGCTTACTATAAAACTATCTTTCAAATTTTTCTAGGTTTTAAACTTTTTCCTTTTTATCACCAACCAGTAATTACATACAATAGCTTCTGTACCTTCCATCTCAAAAGACAAACTGATTTTTGCATCAAAAAAATTGGCAGCAAATCAGCTTTATGTATAAAAGAAACTACATAAGACAACCTTTTCAAATAGCTTTTATTTTGTCTCAAAATTTTCTTGTCTGCTATCACTACAAGAACCTTTCTGAATCTACTACTACATTAATTTTTAAGTATTAAAAACGTGGAGGAGAAAATTGTTGTTGTTGTTGTTGTTGTTATCATTACCTTGAAATATTTTAATTGGAATATTTTCTTGTATAACTCATGCAATATACCTTCTTGAAGAAGCAACCTGAAAGGGAAATAAGGCCCTAGATTTTATTGTTTAAATTCTTGGTTTGTTTTGTTTTCTCCTACTAGTATCAAAAAAGTGATAATTTTTTATGTGTAAAATAGCTGTACAAGTCCATTGACTGTGAGGTCATGAGGATGTGCATGCAAAAATTCCGACAGAATGATTAAATACTATATTGAGCTTCTCTGAGTCTTTCATTATTTTGACCATGTTTTCTTAACTAGGGTAAATGATAGGATAGAATTTCAAGATAGATTTGCTCTTAGTACCAGAAGAAAACACAAAAGTTTGTTTCTTAACAGGAAAAATAGCATTAATTTGAAGGATAATGAAAAAGAACTCAAAATACTTTTGGCATTCATTTTAATATGAAGTGTCTTCTCTCTGGAAAAACTTTGAATCAAAACATCAAAATTTTTTTCTCGGTAGTTCATTTTTAATCAAGTCTAGTTTAGATTTAGAAGATTTATTATCTTTACTCAGTTTAGAAATAATTAAATCATAGCTCTCTGTTATTACCTCTGGGTTGAAAATGTTCCCTTCTGTCTCCATTAGGCTTGTACCCAATTGCTCACATCTTTCCTCACTGGCAGTAATTGTTTCATGCAGAGAGTCCAGCTGTTAGACCATAATACCATGGTCCCAATCTATCATATTCAATGAGTTCTGGAAAGATAAATCATTTTTGAAGCCTACAAGGAGGAGATATCTTTAGATAACTTTGTATATGTAGGACAAGTGATAGAAGTGCTGTTTATTCTTGTTTTCAGCAAACCCCAAAATAATTTCCATGAAAATTTTAAGAGGAAAAAATCCCCAACAACCAAAGCCTTGTTTCAGTTTTTGAAAACATTGGAGGTTTTGTTGCATTTATGGAAATTGACATTCTCCTGAATTTTACTTGCATGAAAATGTCTCTTACTACAGAAGACAAATCTTTTTGGGTATTGCTGAGACCAGTCAGGTATGTAGTGACTTCCTTTATGATTGTGGATTCAAAATCTGCAATGATGACAGATTTTAAAGTTTTACCACAAATTTGACATGCTTTGAAAATTCCTATACTTGACCTTTTCTTATATTAAAAAATACTAAAACTTATTTGCAGTTAATATTGGGTTTTTTGCTTCCTGAGATAATGAGTTTGGTGCTAATGTTGCAATTGAAAAGCTAAACCCTTGTGAATGGCCAAATTCTGATCTTGGGGAAATGTGGCTTCTAAAAATATTGATTGTACAACATTTTGGAAAGATTTATATTCTTAAAACCTTATGTACATACAAGTTACAGTTGTTGCCATTATTATTAAACAAGTTTAAACAGAAATAGATTTTAACTGTGATGATATATCACAAGCCTATTAAAAACGTCATGCTTTAACCTTTATAGAACTAGGAACTGACATTATGCTCACTTAATATTCTTCACTCACACTTGCTGAAGACCTAAGGCAGCTTGTCATCTGAGGTGTATTAAACATCATGACAGAGACTATAGGGATATTTTGACACGTGTCAAATCAGGGTAATGACTACATTACCCAGGCAGCATAAGGAGATTATTATGAATCCACAGTATTGCAAACCTGTCACCTTCTGGAAGAGAACCAGAATTTTTAGAGGAAAGTTGGTTTGCATTTTTGTAAATACAAATATCTTATAAGGAGTTATTACCTATAACCCAGCCTAAGTTTATCTATTCTTCAAGTATAGAATTTTAGAGCCTTGCACTAATGGTACTATTCTTCAGAATGAGCAAGAATCCTAGTTGGATGATTTTCCTGAATTTATTGTGAGGTGTGAGTGAACTTATATGTGAACTCTTAGATCTTATATGTTTTGATGGAATTGCATATGCATAACATTTATAACCCAGTTTGAAACAGATGAAAAGACCCCCAAAAAACCAAGACTGAAGAATGCATGCTCATTCAGATTTTTAATGCTCTGTGACTATTTAGATGTGTTTACTCTTAACAGGACAAAATCATCATGTCCTTAAAAGCAAATTAAGCAGAGGCAAGACACTGGCCTAAGAGCTACTGCTGAGCCTTCAGGGCTGTTCCACACACAGCAAGACATGGAGTATCACTTTGGCTGGAGACGGAGCCATCTCTTGGCAAGATCAAACAAGGGACCACGCCAACCAGTCTGCCTTTTGAGCAGCTCTGTAGACACAAACAGAGCTGTGACACGGCTGGTTTCAGAAGCAGAAACATCTCCCTGACATTTGCATTTACTAATAGCTGCTGCTTCTGAAGAGCACTGCTGTCTTCTGCCATGAGTTGTGTGAGTCCAAGGGAACAGTAAGACAACATAGCTTTATTTAAGTTGCTTCCTGTTGTGCAGGTACCCTGCTGTGTTCACCCTGTGCTGCAGCCTTCCTGACGTTTTAGAAAACCATAAAATTCTGAGACACAAGGGCAGACATCAAAAGAGTATATGGTGAGATAGCACTGAGCCATTTACATTAGGGAGATGGGTCACTACCACGAAAATGAAGGGAGAATGGGGGAAGTACTCATATAAAGAAGCTTCACTTGAGTTATATTTGCTCTTTAGCTCAGATCACTGACACAGTATTTGCTTCTCTAAAGATGAATGGGTGCTGTGATAGGCCTTTTCACAGAAAGGGCTGGTGTCTACCAAATGCCATTTAAAAGATAAAAACATGATTATATGAACTCCATTTACAACCCTGACTATAACACCCCTATAATATATATTTTTAGAAAATTAAAGGGAGAAAATTAGGTGCTCAGTCTTAATATCTCTGTATATGTCCATATCAGGAATTTATTTGGAAAATTGCCATTTTCTGTATGAATACTATCTCATTTTCCTATGCAGACATTAATTAACTAGAGGAAGAAAGGAGAAGCAGTTGACTGCATTTCTTTACCATGTGATAAAGACAAAAGACACAGCTGAGCACGCTACACTGAGGTGGCAATCACCCTTGCATCCATCTTAATTTCAAAAAAACCATAATTTCCATATGTGACTTATGGTGTCCTTATAAAAGTTCTTTGGAGAGAAGGCCTCTTCTCCTGCATTATTGCATTTGTATGCAGTGATAATTACCGAAGTGTCAGAATGGAGTAGAGATGAATTGCAGTGTGGGCAGGCTGGAGAGTGTCTCTGAGGTATTATCAAGCATGAGGTATGAAAGACAGATTCCTTGGGCCAGAACTAGTTGGTCTTCTTATTTGGGGTATTTTGTCACTTGACTGTCATTTCAGACATTAAAACCAAGTAGTTGATGAATTGTTTTTTTTTTTTCAGGAATGAAAAAACTCAACCATCTGTCTCTTACATTTTCCCTGATAATATAGAAAATACAGGATATCCAAAACTAAGTTATTATGTTAGTATAATTTTAGCAAACATAGTCTTTGGCCAAACTACTGTTCCCTATAATGCTTTGAAAACTACTTGTTTAAAGAATGGAAATTTTTTGCATTTGAGGTTGTCACCAGTAAGTTTATTCATTAGTAGAATTTTAGGACAATTTTTTAGGGTCAGACAGACTAGCACATAGTCTTGCAAGTTATCACAGTAGGTAACAAATCTGCCAGAAAAATAAATAATTCCATGGGCTGAATAATAAAAATTTACTAGTAATCAACTTAAATGCAAACTATCAAGCTACTCAGAAGAATAAGTGGTATTCAACTTGAATGTGGAGGAAACTCTGGCCATAAGTGTCAGCATAGCAGCAAAGAAATAAGAATACAATATAAATCACTGAACCATAGGCAGAATTACTAAGAGAAAATTGATTTTTAAAAATGCTGAAAATTAATCTTAATAGCTATGTATGCCACTGAATTTAGCAAATTTCTCCAATAGAATAAATTGATAGATCTAGTCCACTTCACTGCCAGATGTTACTGAAATTATTTCGGGATCTATAAGCAAGAGTGGTGTGTGCATAATCACACGTTGTCACAAATTTGGCAGCCCCTCTCATCTTTGCTTCATTGCTTTGCATGGTTCCAATTTGTCATTTAGTGTCACAAACTCTCAAGCACGAGTGATTAGAGTGCTTCAGCCAGCATGCTGCTACAATGCTTTAAATAAGGAGCAGAAACTCACTTTCTAAATGTAGTCCTTAGAGACAGACAAGGAAGATTACTCATAAATGCCTAACAGAGATGATTAACAGGTATGTTTCCAAGACTCATCTCCTTAAATTAGACCTGAAAAGTGCAAAAAGGATCACATCTTTATCAATTAAGCTAATCCATCTATTAAAATTTTCACTTGAAATGAGTATAAACCCATCTAAGGATAATTATTGTAGATTTCTTTCATTCTACTTTCTTTATAACGTGTCATTAAAGTCTTTTACATCCCTGATTAGTTTTGAACCCATTAATTACGGGGCACTATACTGAAACTGTCTCTGCAAATTAGTATCTAGCAGGCATTTTTCTCTAAGACACAAGCTAAAGTGAAAAAGATAAAAAAAATATTTGGTTTGGTTGTTTTAATTTCTCTAGAGACACTGTTAAAACAAAAGGAAAGTACTTAAATGCTCTTCTTTTTAAGACAGCCTAATGTGTTTTAGAATGCAGTTTGTAAGGATTTTTCTTTAGCAAACCTATAGCACGACTGATTGCAGGATAATCCCTTGTTTGTGATTTTGAAATTGACAAACTCTTGTGTATAGTCAAAGCAAACAGAATTCAGTCGTATTAGTCTGCAAACATATTCATACAGACTGGGATGTGGTGTCCCATGTTTGTGTCTCGGTCTGCAGGAAGGGCTGCAGATCACTGCAATACTATAGTGTTTCAGCAGATGGTGAATTGCTTTATTTCCCTTTTTTTACTTTCGCTCATGGTATTACTCCTATAAATTGTACACAAAGCTATGCTAAATTTATTGTGGTTATGCCACGCACTCTCCTATCTTCTGTTTATTTTGTCCTCTATTATCATTAGACTAAACTCATCAACAGTCATGATAAGCTCTTGCTTCTCCATTTTTTTTTTCACCTGAAAGTACTTGTCAAAAATAAGAATTGCTTGCTTCTCGTAACTAGATGGAAGCTAGACTTAGATGCCACACACAGCACCTTTACATAAAAATTAACTATTATCAGACTTGCTCATTCGGCCATGCTGAATTTATTGATTCACTGCCATTTCCCTTACAGCTGTGTATTTCTGATAATTTTGAAATACCATATATAGTGACACTGGTCTTCATTCTAAATTCATTCATATTAATCATAATTTTCAAAGGTCGTTGTATTTGCTGTGTTATACATAAATGTTACTATGTCCTTTTTTATTTTTTTCTGCATATCATCTCTATTAAAACATTGCTTGTGCTTTATATAGAAAATAATATACTATAGAAAAAACAAGTAAATAACAATTGAGTGAAAAGAATATGACTGTATTCCAGACTTCATTTCTATTTAAGGCAGACAAATAAACTTAAGCATAAATCTATTAATCATAAAAATAATTGTTCTGATTCTTTAAGACCTTTAAAAATCAGTGATAATAATCATTTCCCCTCTTATTTTTGCTGTTTTCTCAGCTGAGAAGAATTTTATACTTACCTGAGCTTTATGATTTTTGCAGAAATCAGATGCACTACAGTTTTGTAGTGGCAAACTTTGAAAGGAAATCTACATTAGGAAGAGAAGAATGTATTTTAACTGAATTTTGACATACTATGGTTATATATGTTTTTATACATACACATATATGTAGACATGTACATGGATATTTTAATTTTGAGCTCGAAATAAATACTATATATAAATAGAAAAAAAGTAAAGTGTGCAAGCTGTATGAAGAGCTTACACATTAGAGGAACAGATGAGTTTTTCAACCTCTTGTTCAAAAGTTAGAGTTAAGATATCATGGCATAGTAAATAACATCTTTTTAATACAAAAATATCTGCAGTGCTTTGAAGAGAGCTAGAATACTTTAACTAATTTATCTTAAAGACAAATGGTGTAATTCAACAATTCAATTACAATTTGTGCATACAAGGAATAATATGGAATTAAACAGGCAAATAATTAGTAGATTAAAACTCAGAGAAAAATTAATGGACTCATTTTGGGGAACTTTAGAGGCCACTCACTCATCACAAGCACATCAGCTGTCTGGGTTGGTCCAAGGTGCAGGTGGAATGTGTGCTACGGAATAAAGTCAGGCAGAAGAAAAATCATAAACTGTAATAACTATAGAAAAGAAATAGAAATGTATTTTCTGCTCTATACCCCTATAAACAAACTGGTACATTTGGATAAAAGACTCTGGAATTTCTTCTGTTCATCACTCTAGGAAATTAAGATCTCAAATCTGCAGGTGTGCAGTCATAGCTAGAGGGGAGTAACAGCGAGGAATCTGCCAAGAATGCTAAATGCCATGTGAAAATAATCCTGTTTGTTCAGTTACTGTGAGGAGTTACTGTAATTTCTACCTACACTATTTAAAAGGACAGAGGTTCCCTTTACTGCAGTGCTCATCACATATATGTGACATCATGGAGGATATATCTTAAGGGATGTTTATCCACATTATTTCACTTTCCTGACCAAATAGCTTTGGGTTGCTTTCACATACTCCTCCTACAAAAGAAAGAGTTTCTGCCACCTCTCATCACCTCTTCACAAGAACACTTTTAAGAAATCAAAGAAATTTATCCTTCCCATCTGCACAGCAGTGGTAAGAGACAGCTTGAAAGCTGAGTCCAGCGCTGGGATTCCCACTTCGAGAGAGAGGTGGACACATGGGAGAAAGTCCAGCAAAGGGCCTCAAAGATGGTGAAGGGACTGAAACACCTCTCATATGCAGAAAAGCTGAGAGAGTTGGGACTGTTCAGCCTGAAGAAAAGAAGAATCAGGAACAATCTTATCAATATATATGAATACCTGGCTGGGGCACTTCTCTGTGAGACTCATACCTATTCCCCATTAAACATCACTCAGAGACCTATACTTGCAGTGAAAAAATTATTATTGCCTCTGAAGACAATAATGTTATTCAAAGCACTAATATTAAAGGTTTAACGTTACATCTCAATTCATCTGTTCCTTATTCTCTAACCTTTACCTGTTTGTCCACTTACCTTACACACAAAATTCTCAAGAAGCAAATTACTCTTCCTGAATAATTATTACCAAACAGACAGAAAGCAGTACTAAATAATGGAGATTTGTGGAAGAGAAAATGGAATTCAGATCTATATTGAGTCAGCAGAAGTTTGTGGTAATGTTGGAATTTGCTTTATCTCCTACTGAAAGGAAGTTTTTGAATTTTAGACTTTACTACAACA
Source organism: Leptocoma aspasia (assembly GCA_013399835.1). Taxonomy (NCBI): domain Eukaryota; kingdom Metazoa; phylum Chordata; class Aves; order Passeriformes; family Nectariniidae; genus Leptocoma; species Leptocoma aspasia. The sequence continues at coordinate 74,279 of VXAX01007768.1, read as the reverse complement.
CCATGTTTGTATGAAATTTAACATTGTGTTCTATGAACAAACTGAGAGATACAAAAATGAGAAATAAAGGGGGAAAGTCCTTTCACAGCTATGCAATTCCATTAATTTCTCATTAGTGAAGCTGAGATCCAAGCTTACGTCTTAAGGAGTGACTTTGAGATTGTAAGGAATTTCACAGAATTAGCAAAAGAAGTTCAGTTTCAGTCTTAGCAATAATGTTCCCACAGAACACAGAAACACTTTCTTATATATGTATTTAATTATATGGCACCTATAAAAATAGAGATCTTGAAAATATTTACAAATTAAAGGGAGTTTTTATATTGATGTATTTTTCTTGCATTACCTCTGACTGCTATTGACTTCATAGGTTAAGTATAGACATCTGACAAAATCAAATTACAGCTGTCTTCCATGGTAGCAAATGGTCTGTTTTAGAAGTCTACTTGAAGATGAAACTAGCATTACCACAGAAGTTCCACTTATAAGTGTTGACAGTGAAGGACATACAGACAATTAGCTGAGATACAAGCCTCTGCTACATACTATAAATCTGCCTCGGGTAACATGAATTTCTTGTGGTTTAGCAGAATAAAATATTGTACTTTTCCCTGCAATTTATTTCATCAAATTTCTGCTTTCTTTAAATCCTAAGGCTGGTGAGATCATATTTTTAAACCTGTATTATATCAATGTTTCTATATTAACCTAAATAAACCTGTATTATTCCAGATTCTATATTAACCGTGTATTTGCAGAACCATGAAATAAGCTCCCGCATCCTCAGTTGTATTCTGCACCTTCAGAGCTTTTCTGTCCACCCTTTAGTACACTGTTTATTAATAATTGACATTATGCTTACTAGAAAATGCTTGAAGTCATACGTTATATTGATGTCTCTATAAGCCTGAACAATTTTTTCCATTGTTGCTCTAGAAGTGTCCAGATGTCTGGTGCACTTATAATCTGCCCTGAACACTTAAGGCAGGTTTTATCTCACCCCCTAGGTCAGTTGTCTGCAGTCAGTTTGTAAATGTGTGGGTAGGGCACAAATTATCTTGTTAAAAAGATCAGATTAATTCTAATCTGTAAATCCTTATTTCTCTCCCCTCACTACAAAAGAGATTTGGGTAATTACCTCTGAAATATTCATCTCTAGTGGGGGGTATAAAAAGACAGGAATCCTACTCAAAGTATTTGGCCTAATCTTTAAACAAAATCAATGCTCCTCCTGTTTAATTACTTCATTTGAGCTCACTTTCCAAGCAATCATTATTGATGTCAAATACATGTGCTACATCAGCAGATATGGATTTACTGTGAGCTTTGAATGGATAAAAAGCTGATAACCTGCATCTCAGAACTATTTACACTACTCATGACACTTCAAACTTTAGCTGAAGGGAGCGTCTCCTTTTGATTTCAAGTTCATTTTAAATTTCACAGCAATATCACAAAATTTATGTTAGCAGTGTAATGACATTGTACACCACATTGTATCATGTTGAGTTATTTTTGTGAACAATGCTATTGTATGAAGCACTAAATGAGCTTTCAACCAAATCTTAAGGTAGCACTCCTACCTCAGTCATACAATGTGTATGAAATATCCAATATTGGACTTCTCTTGCCTCCCTCAGATAATCCAATGAACATCTCTAATTTTTTCAGACAAAACTGTAAATCACAGGGTGATATCAGTAAAACTAAAAAGATCTCTGAGTAGATCATGCCTTCTAAAGCATTGATTTCTATGTTTATTTCATCTTCACCTCCATCATCAAAATTACAATGGTAGCCTGAGTGTGACATCTGACAATATTGTGACATGATAAATGAAAAGTTGTGTCTAACCTGAAATTATGTAAAGCTGAAAAGAAATAAAAGGACCATATACCTTGAATTATACTCTCATTAATTCTGTCATCTGTGCTCCAAGTTTTGCTTTCTTAAAAATTCAGGAAACTCAGTCAATTAACATTTAGGTCAGTATTTACTTCAGACTGTTATTTCTCTGGAGCAAAATTAAAGAAGTTGTCAGCTATTTTTAACAATCCATCTTTGTGTCTCCCAGTGAAGATATTAATATAATTAAACCATGACTAGAAGTACCCTATGGACTTTGAAACTCTACAATATTAATTGGAAGAGATAGCCTATGATTTGATTTCTGAATTACTAACACAAAAGGTGTTTCTTTTCAGATTTTCACTCTAATTTTTTCCCCTATGTTTTGTTGGTTTGTTTTTTCTTTTGTTGTTTTTATTGTTGTTGGTTTTGGGGGGTTCTTTTGTTTGTTTTGTTTGGTTTGGTTTGTATTATTTGGAGGGATGTGGTGGTGGTTGGTTTTTTTTTTTTTTCCTTAGCTTCTTGCACACGGAGGAGCCATTTTAATAGTTACTGGCTGGAATTCTTTCAGTCCCTGATGTTTGGCGTGCTAGCTGTGAAAAAAGGCTGATAGATTTTTCTATATGGTACTGAATGATTTTGAATTTTAGTGCTCTATGCAATTGTCTCCCAACTGACATTAGAAAATGAGAAAAAAGATTAAGCTTATTTTTTGAAAGAAAAATACATGGAAAATATGCAATTAATTTTGTAATACATGTTGATAAAGGAGTTGATAAACCTGCGGATAGAGAAGGTAAATGTCACTGACATGAGCAGTACCTTAATAAAATGAATTTTTGAGGCTTTAAAATATTTGGTATCATCAAGGGATGAACCAAAGATGTATTATTACATTTTTTTTCCTTTCTGTTCATCATAATAAGGACAAAGTAGTTATAACCCATCTATGAAAACTAGACAGACGATCACCAATTTAAAAACAAAACCCAATAAACAATAAAGACAAAACACAAACAACAGATGTTTCTACTTGTTTAGGAAAATTATTTCAACTTCTATGTGGTATATTTTATGATATTTTCTAAATCAATAGCTTATAAAAATGGGCTGACTGTGAATTTCAGTAGTAGGTTTTCACTGAGTTGCACAATTTTTTTATTCAATTTAATTACCAAGTTTAGTATACAACCTGAGGGAAGCATTACTTCATTACCATTCAAAGAAAACCAAATAAACCCACCAACATGCCTAAGGTCTGCAGTGCACTCACATCAATGAGTGACTTATTGATTTTAGAGCTTTCATTCTGGACAGTGTCAAAAGATCTGGGAATTTGAAAAACAGAGTAAACCTTGCCCAGCCAAGCCTTAAGAGCTCATGGCCTAACATGAGGTTAGCATCTTCCATCAAGTCTTTCTTAATCCTAACTGGTTTACGTATCTGTTTCTACCCAGGTTTAAGACAGGTTTGGTTGTTTTTATTATTTTACTTTATATTTTATTTTATTTTCTCAGAAAGACACAACCCTTGTAGTACTGCATGTGTTCCTGTTGGTTCCTGTTTGATTAAATCCTATTCCTGATCTCAGTCACACACTGGCCTGGTAGACCATAAAATATCAGAACTATCATAACCGATCAGTCTTTCCAGTCTCAGCTCAAATCTGTAGACCATTCTGAACTCTAAATCATCTTCCCCAGCTGAAAAATCTTTTTAGTCTTTGCCACAGGGTCATCACCCAACAAAGCTCTTCCTTGATCCTTTCTCTAATTCTCTTTTGCATATCTGTCTCCCTTTCCTATCATGAATTGATTAGTTTCTAATGGCCCTGGCCATAAATGGCACTTAGCACTCTTAAGTCAATCTTGTCATGATGTCTGGTAGAATCTAGACCATTAAAATTTTATGATTAAAATCTAATCCTAATCTTTAAAATCTGTAGTTCTGTAATCTTAATCCTGTGTCTCCTAATCCTGAAAACAACCTTCTTCAAAAAGCCTTTTTTCTGGGCCATACAAAAGCAGCAGAAATGTCTTATGCCAGCCTGAAGTGATTAACATAAATACCAAGTGTGCATCAGCCTTTTGGGTATCTGTAAATGTTTTTCTGCTTGCTCCTCAACAATGTGACTGCTCTGATTCCTACTAAGATGTCTAAGTCATCTTCTGCATAGAAGCCAAATGACACCCCTTCTCCTTCACCTATTTGGGTGCCTGAATCCCTTACTGGGACTGACTGACAGGGATAAAAGAAGGTAATGACTTACAAGGCATATATTTTAACTGTGAAGTATCCACACCTTTTAATGCAAAACTATTAATGAGGATTAGAAGAAAATATAATTAATTTGGAGGTTACAGCTTATTTATTGAAGTTGATTTAGGCTTCAATGAAGTCTGATAGGTTCTTGGTGGTATTTATGTGAAACTATATTCAGAATAAAAACATAGTGATTTCATATGATTATGAGAATCTTTCCTTCTATCCTAATAGAATCAATTTTTATGCTTATTATGAGAAAATTAATTCTTTTTGTCACCTTTTTATATTGGCTAGGACTTTGCTCTAAAATCTTTAACGGCCATTTCTTTACTGCTTCTAATAGCACGAATGTAACAGCAAATAGCTTGTTAGTCTAAATGAAGTGTCATGGAAATGTCACTAGTTTTATTTTAGTCATAGGTTATTAGGTTAGAAGATATAGCTCCAAAAGTACTGTAATATCATTTTTCTTGAATTGTTCTGTAGAGTAAGTTATGGCCTCCATGTGACAGTACTGATACTCTTTCATGTGATCCTCCTTCCATATTCATATAATACACCGTTAATTATCAGCTCCATAAAAGTCATTCTTAGTCCTTTGATCAACACGTTCATTTGTGGATAGTGAAACCAAGCCTTTCTTACCAGAACAGTATTGCCTCTTTATACATGGCTGATGAAGGGTGTCCATGAAGAATAATTGCTTTCTCATATGCTTTTACTTTAGGAATTTATTTTTTCCCTGAATTTTCCATACTGTGAAAATTTTTCCCTCGTTAATGAAACTCTTAAAGCTTAAGGCAGAAATTAATCATGAGATATGATCTTTACACTTAAGAAACTGAGAAAGAGCAGAGTCAAAAAAACTCCCTGAAATTATTTGAAGAAAAAAGTGGGAGGGAAGTGCTGTTTCTATCTTCAGAAGTTCTGTCCAGATGAAAAATTCACCAATTAAGAAAATACCTGGGGAATAATGAAAATGCATATTTGTCCTAAAATGCTGAGGAATATTCTACAGGGAAAATGCCACTGAGGGGCCTATCCTCAGTTTGTCAATTAATCGCCTCCTATTCCTCATATAAAGAGATAAATAGCCCCAGAAAACAGTTTAACCACCTATCTTAAATATTTCTATTAGTCTAAGGTAAAACCCAATTAGGACATGCCACTTGCCATCTGTATTCATTGACTCAGGGGCCTTAAATTTTCAACTGTTCACCTTGTCAGTTACACAGTTTGAGAAAGAAAATTCAGACAAAATTAATCCTGTCAGCTTAAGGTTGCATGCACTGATACCAGCCAGTAACCAAGAAATATATGTCAGCTGAATCATTTTTGGCAGATACAAAAGATACAATTCAAATCTCTGCAGTCAAAGAAATATGCTGGGTTTTGCACCGAGTTGCATTAAAAATTTCTAGGGCTGAAGCAATGAAAGCAGCAAAAGCAGGGATCATTTATATTAAAGAAAACCTATGATGATTCATTGGGGAAGAAAAACCCCAAAAAACCTCAAAAACATATCTCAGGAAAAACACCTGATGCATTTGAATTCAAATTCAAAATTTTAAAATATTTAGTTGTGCTATCTTTAAACTCTGTTTGATCTTCAGCTATCTAAAAATCTAAAGCTTCCGATGCTTTTAAATGCACGGAATGGATTTTCAGTCTCCAAAAGAATTAATATTTTAACCGAGTTACTAGGTAGAGAATAAATTCTAATATGGAAGTACTTTTGATAAAGGCACTCAGTTATTCTGAATCATGATTGAGTTAAATCAGCTAAAAGAGAGACTGTGGTATTAAATGATTCAAGAAAGTTATTTTACTACACAAATACAAGGGATAATGTGCCAAATGAAAGTGGAAGAGGCACTTTCAGAGAATGTGAGGTGCTGTTTGGTTTATTTAATTGAATAAGTTAATTTGGAAGACCCAAACCTGTAGAAGACAGTATACAGAAAGAAGACAGTATATAGAAAGAAATTTGAAAAATTCAGTAAGGACTGGGAACCTTTCTATCCCCAGTGTAAACAAAGGCATATTTCACAGCACTGTGCATATCCATATTTATGATTTGTTAATTTGTAATTAGTTTCCAAAATAATCTTCCATGTACTGTCAAATACACCTTTGATTTACAGTGTACACCAACTAAGCAGTCAGCTGCATAGTGCAGTTTGTCTACAATGTTCATGCATAAATGATCACTGCCAGTAATTTTGAATTAATCTTGAAGAACAGACTGTGAAAATCAGTTACTATGCAGAGGAGTGGTATTCCAGTCATTCTGTTTCACAAGTAAGCAGACCTATTCCAAATAGTGTGTGAGGTAATGACACATCTAATATTGACCTTCAGTACACAGAGCATGGAAAAAGAGGTGTTGCTATGGTACACAGTCATGTGCTCCAATACCAATAACTTTAAATCATTTCTCCATAGATACAGATTTGAGTCTATTTAGGATAAAAATGTTATACTGACACAAATAGGTAGCATAAATCAGGGCTGGGTTAATAAAAACAGAGCCTAGCTTAATTTTTACATTGAAAACGTTTAGAGTTTCAAAGAGTCATTTCCTGGGTTTAAAAACCTGACAATTTCACCTTTTATTATTGATGCTGACTACACTGTTGCCTGAATACTTACTGGTCCAACATAACTTTTGGCCTTTTTAAAAATGATTACAATTTTTATCTTAATCTAAACCAAGGAAATTGAACATTGAAATTATGATTTTTTTTTTTTACTGTTTTAGGGCTTCAAATTCTACACTTAATTCTGATTTTTCTCAGAAATGTGTTAAAAGCACATGGAAAAATAAAATGTGTGGAAGATTTTTGGGGAATTGCATTACTCTGAATAATTTCTGCAAATGCTTCCTACTTTTCACAGAAACCTGCACAGTCTTACATGCAAAAATAAATTTTGGAAATGTCTGATATTATTAGAGACAGTGAAATTTAGCAAATGCTAAGACACTTACAATTTAACAAGATGACTGTCCCTGGAAGCCGTAATCAAGCATCTATAGGTTTTTAGATGCATTTCTTACAATGGATATCTTCTGCCCTAAAATTAGAGAGGCTGCTATGATTTCTGAATTGTCACATTTTAGTGCAGAGCTAGGGAACTGTTATAAGATGATAGAGACAACTTTTATTTGGCAAATAAATAAGATTAATAAATGAAGATTAACATTTTCAAACAATGGATAGGTTTAAACATAGAACTAATGGATATTTAATAGCCAAATCCCTTTTACAGTTTAGAGAAGATTTTTCCTCCCTTAAGACCAGTTCCAGTTTTCTTATAGAGACAAAAGAAGACAACACAAACATACACATATGAAAATATAAAGAACAGGGCAAGCAGTCAGTGGGCAAAAGGGAAAGATCTTGTTCAAGGCAAAATAATTTTCAAAAAAAAAAAACTGTGAGCAGAAAGTGGTCCCATTCATGAACATTTACTACAGTGACAGCAACATTAAGTGCACTATTTATAACACTGCTGCACATGTAAATGCACCCAGCACTTGCCACAAAGACCATGAAAGCTCTAGAAAGGGACCAGGTTCTCTGAAACATGACTAGCTAGTAGATGGTATTCAGCAATTTAGGCTGTGACCACTCAATCCCAACGACTCCAAATCTGATCACCTGGACAAATTTAAAAATGTGGGTCCTTAAAGAGGCCTTATTTAATTTTGAAGCTACAAAAATAAAAAAAAAAAAAAAATAGCAGAATCTACCAGACTGGAATTCATACGTTTCTGATATATATTTTCCTTTCTTTCCAACAATATAGTGCAGCTGTGTATATCTGATCATAAACTTATAAGGCAATTGGGACAAGATGTTTCAACATCAATATGACTACAAAGTCAATTTTATTGAGTTTAAATATACAAACTGTTCAAATAAACTTCAAATAATGCATTTTTGTACTTAATTACTGTGATATATACATATATATTAAGCAGTGCCTTATGTTTGATGCACCAAAGCAAGCTAATTATGGGCTATTTCTTTAAAAAGCCTTCATAGACAGTCGAAAGAAGCTGTGTGGTTTTTATAGGATGGGGACTGGATATTCCCCTCTAACTCTTGGGCATACAAAGCCACACAGCATGGTGTTATTTTTCCTACTTGCATTTCCCTTCTTGAGTATTTCAGCCTGGCTACCAGCAAACAATATATTAGGCATAGAGTAAAGAGCAACATAGTTTGGAACAGAGAAGAGAGGAGTTTTCCTAGGCTGGTTTCCACCTTAGCTGATCACCTAACCCCAAGCGTAAATTTATCATCGATTTTAATAAATGCAGGTTGGTTCCTCCTCTCCTCACACTTGGAAGTTACTCCAGAATTAATTCCCATGAGCTTTAGAATCAATCTTCTAATTTATAGTCTGCACCAGGCTACATCTATATAAAAAATGTGCAATGAGAGCACAATTCTTTGTCAGAGTAAAACAGTAATTTATTATTTCAACCAGTTGTAAATAAGGGCTGTGGTTGGCAGTTGATGTGTTACATCTCCTACAATGCCTCTGGAAGCATTATATCACATCTATAGTTTTTCATATATTATTGCAAATTTCAAGAATAATTGCTGGAAAACACTGTCTATGTGAAATTATGCTTTTAACCATATGAGAATTTATCTTCACTTTCCTGCAAATATCATTTATTTCTATCTCTTGAGTAATACATATGTAAAAATAGTATGAATCTCTGGTTTGATATTTTACAGCATTTTTGCTTCTTAATTATTTTCTCTTGGGAATCTGATGTAATGATGTGAGAATACTAAAAATTACTAATTGTCTTTTTACGAAAAAAACCAAAAACATCCAACCAAAAAAACCCAAACTGGGACAAAAAATATCAAGCTTATTTAGTATTTTAGTTGTATAAACAATAACAATATATATTTGATCAGCTTATTTTCTTAAATCTTCACTCTTGAAACAGAAACACATGAAAAGTTTCATCAGAATATACAGCATAATTCTCCCTAGAATTTTTTACCTGTTTAATTTTTTTTTAACCTGGGACATTAATCTGGTATGTGCTGGCAATCCTCTCAGATCAAGACGATCATTGGGACACATGCATGCTTAGGCAAGCTTTCCTCCTAATTAAAATTAGATTATTTGGACACATACATGCTCTGGCAACCTGTCCTCTTTATTGAGGTTATTAAAGTTTATAAGCATTATCATCTTCAAATGATAAATCTGGTTTTATTACAATACTGAGCTGGGAATTCAGAGCTATCAACTCTTCCTCTGAAAGACATTTACTTGGATAAATTTTGGATTTATCCTACATCTCTATATCCCTCTCTTCGGCACTATACATTTATTTAAACAAAACCAAAGTCAGAAAAAACGAGAAATTACTTTGCATCGTCAGTCTTTTCCAATTATATGGTGTAACAAACAATGCCAATGCACAGAGGATCATACTGATATAATTTTAGATGGATGCTCAGGAACTTGCTACCACTAGAGACTAAGCCCATAATATCTACTTTGGGGTAGCATTTGAGTGTCTTCTGAAATACATTTGAGTTTTCTGTGCTGTAAACAGAATGACTGCTGCAGCACCATTAATATTTACCCTCAACGAGGCTGTTTTTGTTTTCAAAATGCATTATAAATATGTGCGAGAAAAACCCAAAACAACTCAAGCATTCCTTTTAAGCAGGCATTTTTATTTAATCTTAATTGTTCTTCCATAGAGCAGAAAGTAGGTTTAGGAGAGCTGGACAAAGCTATGCCAAGACTGGCAGCTGGGAATGTTTAATTCTTTAAGTTACAAGTAGTGAGCCAGAAATTGCAGGTTTAATGCAAGCTACCAAGAAAATCCTAAACATTTACTGTTGAGGATTATCATCTTGGATTAAACTTGAACCAAGCCTTGTGTGCAATGTGCTGCCCCAGGGACTCATCCTGTTGCCTCAGGGGATTAAAAAGTTAAAAACTTAGGCTGACAAAGAAAACACAAAGTATAATATGGTATGAATCTTGCTTAATCAATATTGCTATTCTTGGGCCAGGAAATAATGGGCATCATTGGATAAGAACTTGGGGTTTTTTTATCTTAACAGAACACTGTTTCCTTAATTGAACAGAAATTATCTGTGAAAGACTAATGCCTGGAAATCCAAAGGCTATTGAAAATATTGTTCTGGGACAATCTAAAAATCATTTGCTCTTCTATGAAAATATTTTTCTGGAATTATAAATTTATGTCAATTTTCTATATATATGATTTTTGGGCAGAACATTGAACTGCAATATTTAACAAAGTTAATAACGGAGAAATGTGATTAAACAATATTGCAGCAATTGTTAAATACACCACTTCTCTCTAAAGATGAGAGCAGAGGAGATTTCATCTGTCCTGAGAAAATCCTCATGGAAAACTGAAATATTTCAAGTTTTTTGACCAAAGGATTTCAATCTCCCCAGCCAATATCTCCAACTGCCCTCTTCACAGATTTAAAAGAAACAAACATCACTGCATTGTTTTACATCACCCTTTCTATTGCATATTCTGTTCACAGGAAAACAAAGATGCTCAATTTCATAACCTTCAAAACTCATCTATGTGGCAAATGCAGAAAAAGCTATTGCCAGTCTTCCACTAGTTAATCATATGAGGATTCTCCTTTATGGATAATTTGGTGAGCTATATGACTGGTACTGTGACTAAAATAGCTACATGCATGAGAGGGAGTCTCCTGCCTTGCCTCGCTGTGCTCTGTGCTGCACGCTGTCAGTCAGTTCTGCTCACTGGCTTTGACAGTACCAGTTCAAATTCCCTGGCACAGCAGATCATCTCTCAGCTCAGTGTCCCGCGTTGTAGAGCTAATGCCACACAGCTGAACATTTGCTTTTAGCATATCTGTTTAACAATTCATTGGCTGACCTCTCAGCTGTTCACGCATTTTAAAATAAGAAAATAGCTCTGAGCAATCATTTTTCTGAGATAAGCATCAGATGCTTGGACCAGTGTAGCTCAGCCCCAGAGGAACACTGTCTCAGAACTGCTTGGAATCATATCATGCTACATATTTTAACATCACTAAGGGCAGAAAAATAGGTCACATGGAAATGTCTGGAAGGCTTGATGTGAACCTGTTCATTTGTCCAAGTACTACAATCATGGAGAAAAATGGTGACAACCACACAGTGCACATTAACATTTGTTTGATGTCAGATGTCCTTTTAATTGCAGACATACTGATTTAATGGCTCAAAAGCTACACCAGCTTTTGCTACCCTCTGCATGGTTTCATCATCAAGAGAGGTAGTGAGAGGGGATGCTGCCAGACTGGCAGAGTTTGTTGATTTCAGAGATTTCTATACTGTATTCCCAGTGCCTGTGGCTGGGAGAGACATGCACAGGATCACTGTATCACACTGAGGGGCAGGTTTAGATGCTTAATTGTGCAGACAAAGCAGCCAGCAATGAGAGGTGCAGCCTGCACCAGGAAGACCTTTTCCAGCAGGGACCACTCAGTCTGTGTCTTTTAGGTCATCTTAGAGTGTCTGTAGGTCAAACACGACAACACCTGCAGTAAAGTAGGGCTGCATAGCATCAAGCCTATATGTCAGAAGGAGCTTTCCTCACAACAGTCATACCAGAGGAACAGTGGAGCTTTACTGATGATCATGTGAGAAACCAACAGACCTGGCACTGCCTCTGTGATGTAATTGAATAATCTGCAAGTTCGTCTGCATAGCTGAATGAAGTGGAGCTTTCTCTCATAAATCCTGACAAGTAGTAATAGTATAGTCAAGGGGCCAAAGGCCTCCACTGACCTGTACTCACAGATCTTGCTTTTCTTCAGTTCATATCCCTTGATTCTTCACAGCTTTAAAAACCACATGGATCATGCCTTAACACCAGCTTTCTGTGGATCACCTTCAGCTTCAAAAGGTTGCAGAGATCTATGGCAGCAAAAATCTACTGGCAGAAATTATATATCCCAATCATTATCATACTGTGATGGAACAGGTTTCAGTTTGAGAAGGTAAGTGGTGTGTGCATCCCTCAGCTACTGTGAACTTTCATTTAACATGCAACAGTGGAGAGCTTCAATCACTTGTGATTAAATCCTAACCTCCAGATTTGTTTATTTTGGAAAAAATGTCAGCAGTACTTTATCCTTGCACTGTAACATCTGTTTCATGGTCTCAAAAGTCTTCAGCAGAGTAGATGATAGTGCAGTTTGCTGCCCACTGGACTACACTGGATATTCCATAAGAGATGGAAGATGGATAACTGCATAAACTGTTGAATGTTTGTGCTGGGAATTTGTCTTGCCCCCTAATAGTATTTGACTATCTTCACTAACACCAGTGGAGTTTTAAGGACTTTCATGGTTTAACAGCAGCTGGCAACTCAGCCCTACTCACTCACTCACTCACTCACTCACTCACTCACTCACTCACTCACTCACTCACTCACTCACTCACTCACTCACTCACTCACTCACCCACTCACTCACTCACCCCTGTGGCAGGACAGGGAGGAGAATCAGAGGAGTCAAACTGAGAATACACATGGGTTGAGATAAAGACCATTTAATAAGCAAAGCAAAAGCCACGTTCATAAGTGAAGTAAAAGAAGGAATTCCTTCACTGCTTCCCATTGACAGGCACATGCTCAGCCACCTCCAGAAAAGCAGAGTTTCACTTACAGTTACTTGGGAAAAAATATGTGATAACTCTGAATGTTCCCACCCTCCTCCTTCTACCCCCTCATATACTCATTCCTGGTTTGAATCTCCTCCCGGTACATCGCTCATCCCCCAGGACAGGAAACCTTTCTTGTGCTTCCTTTAACTGTGCACTAAGAAGGTTTGTTAAGAAAATATTTCACTCCACCTTACGAAGTCCATACATATAATAGTGAATTGGTTGATCTGCCATTTTCATTAAACCCATCCCAAAAGCCATCTTTGACGAAACAGAAGTACTTTGCTGGAACATTCTATAGTGCCTCTATGAGACCCTTCATTTACTATGATTTGAAAGATGCAATAAAAAGTTTGCTTTTCAGTGATTTTTTTTTATGACTGCCATGGTGAATAACATGGCATTTAACGTTTTAATGGGAATTTACTATCTGTTCTGCAAGCACCAGGCAGTTAAGGATACTGTGCTGCTCACTAAGTGATGATCTGACCAGCAATCTGCACCAAATGGTCTGAGAAAACCTGACATTGTCAACAGTAAAGTGCTTCACTAGGACACTATCAACACAGTGTTGTCACTGTGATCATAAAGGTTTTCCTAGCACCTTGGTCATTTGTTGGAAAACTCAACCAGTAGATATACTGCCAAAATTCAACTGATAATATTAACAGCAGTGTTGCTGAAGTTTTTTTTAATTGGCAAAGATGTGGGACCTTTCATTAAGTTCCTACAATATATTCATGAATATATCACTTTGTGGACTTAATCACATTTTTTTAAGTAAAACTATGACATAATCATTGGACTGGTACTAATAGTGATGCCCAGTGAACCTATAAAATAATTGTTTTGCATATTAACTGGCATTTAAGCATCTTCATTGTAAATCCAGCTATAATTCTCCCCTTCTGATTACTTATGCTTTGGCCTCATTTATCATAAGCAGAGGCACTGCACAAGAATATACACACAACAAAGCAACTGAGTGTCAGCCAACAGACAGAGAAGATAGTTATGGCTAAGGGGCTGCACAGCTGAGCATTAATATACTGACTACTGCTGGTAAGATGATAGATGAGGATTTGCTGTCCAGAGACCTGTCAATCAGATGGGGAAGGATCACCCTCTGCTTCTTTTCAAAAAAGGCTGTGCCATGATACTGCAGCACTGCAGTCTCTGCAGATTCTCTGTGGTTTTGTTGCCTTTTTTTTAACTTAGTGTCTTAGAACTTTATGTGTCATAACATTTTTTTATCATTGCCTTGATCTGCTAATTATTTTCATTTTTCTTTCTCTTTTCTCATATGACTTCTAGTCAAATTCTTTGTTATGTCTTGACAACACTATTCTAGTAAGATTCATTTAGAGTCAGAAAGACATGTTGCTCCAAATTTGATGCTAGATTACAACTGAATTGCTGGAGTGAGTGATAAAGTTCCCCTTCTTCACAGTGCTATATCTTTTGATCATAATTGCTTGGTCATAGGGTCTGGGACCTGGCCTGAACCCCAATTTATATATGTCTTTGCCTACTGTGTTGTAGACACCAGCAGAGAGAGTTTTGTTAAGATCTGCTTTGTCAACATGATACAAATCAGATCTATGAACCAAGAAGTTCTGAACCCCTTTCAGTTTGTTTGCTAATACCAAGAATTTCATAAACATCCCTAGTGCAATTCACTGTGAGGCTAAATTTACATGGCTGATATAGGTACCAAAATACACCATAGTTGTGAGTGTCCATTACTGTCAACTAAGAGCTAATTCACAGGGTCAGTACAGCTCAGAGAGTTGTTCAGCTCACCAGCCAGAAAGAGAAACACACAGGAAGTGCAGAAGAGAATGAACAGACTTTTTTTCTTTTTTTAATATCAGTAACTTAGAACACAAGAAATTTGTTATAGCATCCTTATAATTGGCATTAAATGCTAGATAATAGAATTGATTTTTCATATCACACATTCCATACTTCTCTGTGGTGGCTATTCCAGCTGCTCTCAGGGAAGGTTGAGAAAGCAAAGAACAAGGGCAGAAGAGCAAAAATTAAGGAAAAACAAGACAAAAAAGCAAACCCCCAAAAGATTACACACCAAAACATTTTTACTATTAAAAGAAAATGACTATTGCATGATTTCTTTATCTTGTGTGAAATTATTTAGCCAGATACGCTAGATCAGTTTTCTATGAATGCCTCTTAAAATTAACCGACATGCATTCTCTTAGCTCTTCACAGCGTGCAATTTCCCTTTCCTCCTATCATCCAAGTATCAAGTCTCTGTAAAAAAGTTTCAGCCAAGAGAAAATCACTTAGTGCAAGAGAAAAACAATTTCAGGAAAGAGCAGGGAGAAAAAAGGAACTGATCAAACTTATGATCTTGAAAGACAATATTCATGACATAGTGTCAGTGATCCTCTGCTCCATTTTCTTTATAAGCTACTGTGAGAATATTTGATACAAAGAACTTCTTTTCAAGTGCTTCCTTTGTACACTTGTTATGAGCAATTAGTGAAGTCCCACAGTCGTGTGATCTGACTTAGGAGGTTTTATTTTGTTCCTTCTTTGGTGAATTCAATGTCTGCTCAATGTTCCTTTCCCTGTGATCTTCAGCTCAGATGTCTAAACATCCATTTCCGCTGGGTCTAATTTACTGCTGTCTAACTTCAGTTCTGTGCTGACATAACTCCATAGATTTTTTTTGTTATGGAAGAACTGGAAAGAAACAAGGACTTGCCACCTGAACTATTCCCAAGCTGAACTAATGAAGAGAAGAAAGAGGAGATTCTGAAAACACTAAATTTTGTCACAGGAGTTTTTCATAAAGGAACCAAGAATTTTTTTATTATTTTTGCAAGGGCTATTTCTAAGGAAGCAAAGGCTCTGAACCCATATTTTGGAAATAAAGAATGATTTTATGCAGAAATTCCTTTACAGTTTAGATTTTTTTTTTTTAGGTACAACAGCCTGAGTGAAAGTAAAATTTTGGGTGTGGTTTCTTATTCAGCAGAACAAGTAACCCCTACTGTAAACAAATATTTTGACATGTTCCAACGTTTTAACAGTTTTGAAAAAAGTGGTGCCAGTGTCAGCTGGCTTGATTTTAATTAAAATAAGTTATATATTTGTGGCAGAATGTCTTCTCCTTCTCAAAGAAACCAAGAGAGGCAGCTGCATAAACTGCTGTTGTATTCCAGATGGTTTGTAGGGAAAAGAGGAACAACGTGTTTCATACTGAAGTCTATTTAAAAACAGAACATTTTCAAAACTGATTAAAGAGACTGTTTAATTGCTGAGTAGCTCACTCAGAGAGGACCATATTGAGTACACGCACTCTCACACAGTGGTACCATGCTCTTTTTGTTTCTTGTGGCAGTAATATAAAGAGGCACTTGGCTGTCACACAAAGTGAAGAGACAGAGGAATCAAAATCAATAGAGATTTACCGAATTATGGTCTGGAAGCGGAGACAAAATCCTTTTTCATTTCTCTATGGACACTGTCTATTTTTTACTTTAGAAATGCCCAATTTACCTTTTGAAACATGGAATCCATCCATTTCATTATATTAATTACTTTGAAAACTTAATATCTTAAAAAACATGGGGAAAATTGCTCATATCTGTATAGATGTTATACCTATTTTAAACTTATGCAACCAAATTCTCTTACTTCAATTAATTATGTTTTTCTTAATTTGATAGATGATGTACTTTGAATGTGCTTGGTGTTGCAATATGCTAACATTCTATCTCACTGATATAAAGCATAATGAAATCAAGGGAAAAGTGGACAGTATATGATTAATCTCCGGGAATCTATTAGAATGCTGACTATTTGAAAAAGCTGCAAGTAGGTTGTTGCCAAATGTCACACGTACAGATCTCTGCAGTTTTAAAAGGGTCTTTCTTCAATTTCTCATGGCAAGTGGATAAGTAACATAAAATTAACTCTTCTGCAAAATTAATAGTTGGAATTAATTTGTATTAACTCCAAATGAGAGCAGTAATCTGGGAATTTCATCTTTGGGATTTGCTTTTCTACTAAAATACATAAGTAACATATTCGTAGGGACTAAGGCGAATGAGTAAAGGCTGGGGATATTATAAGCACAATGACCATATTGCTCCTGTCTTTAACCTGAAGAAACTGGGTTTCTTGATTTATAATATTTTTTAAAAATGTTTCTAATCATCCATATTTAAGCAATTAACAGAGACGATATCAGTGTTTGGGGTATTTCCTGCACTCAGAGGTGGAAGGCAGGCAAAGGCTGGGGTGTAAAGAAAGCAGAGCTTTTTCAAAGCAGTGCTGTTGCAGACAAGACCAGGCAGATACAGAGGATGGCCTGTGATGGACTTGCTCTTGCCTGTCTCACACGCTGACTGCAGCAAGTAGTAGATACCTGTTGTGACCTTACTTTCTCCCTTCTTTCTTCTCCAGAAAAACCTGACTCTCCTCATTTTTTGACTACAGTCTGTGAAAGGAAAGACTTCACTGGCCAGTATCAGTTGCCTCAAAACTTTGACTCTCAACCTCTCTCCCATGCTAAACCCCTTGAAATTAGAGTGATCCATCCCAGGATCTCTCCCACTGACCCCTGACTCCTCCTTTCTGACTCCCCATCTGCCTAACTGAATGCTCCGGACTGATTTTATTTTGTTTTATTCTTCTCTGGGCAGAAGATTTCCACGCAGCCCTGCTTCTGGGAAGTCTTGAACTGACTCTGCTTGGTTTTTTGTAATATAGCAAATAAACCCTTCAAATCTCTACACGAAGAAGAAACATTTTCTTTTTTTATCTCTTGCAAGGAAATTTGAATAATTTAGTTTGGAAGAAAAAAGATGGAGAGACAAACCACTCATTTCAAACAGATAAGATGCTTGGGCCTTAAATTTTGGGGGGCTTGAAAGAGAAGTGCAGACGTGGAGATTTACTCCTCAGGTTTTTTCACTGGGAAATTACTTTGCATTGTGAACTTTTGAGGAGAGGGAAATAACTTCTATAACTAAGAGCACATAAGGATATATTTTACTCATTGTGTACTAGTTTTAGATGAAGAAAATTAGGTCATAAAAAATGCCTTTCCATCAGTATCACATATTTTCTCCTCCAATCTATGACGAGTATCACATTGGAGATATTTTGACACAAGATCCGCTGTTGGGGCTAAGGACGTCAATGACCCAGCTCCCCTGGGCTGTGGACATGTGAACAGGTTCACATGATCACAGGTTCACATGTTCACATGCTCACTCACACTCCTGGTGCTGTGGACAAAGCCTCTGTCTGCCCCTGCAGCAGGGGTGCCCTCCCTGGCCATGCAGCAACAGCATGTGAGGGTTCAGTGAAGAACATATTTGGCTTTTACCTCCAGCAACCTCTTACAAGACCACCCAGAATGCAGATTATTCATTTTGTGTACTTTTACAAAAATTGCATATCTACTATTAGATGCAAATGGTTTTCTGCTTGGGGGGGTTTTGTGTTGTATACTTTATGGAAGTGTTACTTAAGGACTTTTAGAAATCTGGAGATCAGAAGCAGATTGAATATAAAGGAAAGGTAATTTCAGCTTTATTAACTGTGACTTACTTAAACTTTTTGAAGAAGCACCTGATAACCTTTAGCCAAGTTTAAACTGTACCAAAGTGACAAGATGGTAGGTTTAATATGGTTTCCCCTTGGTAATTAAAATTTACAGAACCAGGACTTAGCTCAACCACTTTATTTTTCATACAAATCTAGATCTATGGGTGATCTGTAAACACTTTGCAAAGGAATTTTTATTCTGTATTTTGAGATTTATGTTAAACAAACACATTAACTGTTCATTGTATATCAGCCTCTTGTCCTGTAGTATCTAAACTGGAAGAAGACAGTCAGGTATGTTAACCTCAATTCAGAATTAAAAAACACAGTTTTGGAGGATATTTCTTATTCCGTCTTCATTTCTCCCTTCCCTAGCATGAAAGGTTTGAACGCCAGCAAGAAATTTAAGGAAACCATTAGACTTCCGCATAGCTAAAGTCTTTTCATATATTGTCCACTTGTATGAACCAGCACCTGAACACAGTTCCTTATACATAATGTTTTGGGAATTCATTTAGGAGTTAAATATTAAAAATTAAATATGTATTTTCTTAAAATACATGTAATAGCAGTTTAACCATAAGGATTGCTGAGCCATGTCATGTCAAAGCCCTTTTTAGTCATTTCTTCATCTGGCCAGTAGCATTTGCCTAAGGAATTAAGAAGTAGACAGTTGGAAATAAGACAGAAAAAGGGGGATGAAATGTATTATATCTTGTCAAGAATGCTGCAAGTGAGCCCCTGAAATAAAGACTTTTTAATAATTTGCTTTGCACTGGTAACATTTTTTTCGTAACCTTAGCATTCAGAGGCTGGTTACTTCTGTTTTTCTTTTCAAGTATGAATATAAAATATTGAATCAACAGGAGAAAATGCTTTGAACACAGGAAAAAAAGTAATCAGTAACTAAGGGTTTATGTTGGTTTTGCTTTGGAAGTTTCCTGAAGTTTTCCACCCACCTGCTATGACATGCTAGCACATTTTATTTCAAGTAAAATTAGAAAACTCTCATTAACTACAGAGGAGAAAAGTTACAGCTAGAATCTCACAGAAAATATTTATATCTATGAATATATTTGAGTGAGCTGCTTCTTTGTGTTTAAAATATGGTAACTGAAAGATTTTAACCTACAAAATATAATGCACTGTGTTAATTAGGAACTTAACATCAAAAGAATATTTCAGCAATTGAATGGGACAAGATTGGCAGTTTCTTTCAATGAACAAGGTGCCACCGTTTCCTAGAAGACACACTCCATTTAACTGGAAACCTTGGTATGGAACATGTTTTATTTGCATTACTACTGATTCTTTCGTAATCACAGAGTAGTAGGAGGAGAGTAACACATAAAAAATAGAATGGACAATATCACCAGGAAAGTAAAAGATAGAGACTTGAATGGGTGCTGCTGCCACAAGGAGCATGAAGATAGAGAAACAATGATTTTGAGGAATACAGGTATGAGGAATGGTCTGCCATCTGGGGATATTTTCTGACTGAAGGCAATAAGGAAAGGGTTTAAAGAAGGGTTTAAAAATATTTCTGACAGCTAAAATATTTTTTTGAGGCATCCATGGAAGGATAACATTTTTAGTCAAAACTTCCCAACATGAACTTGAGAAAAGCAAAGGTAAATACCTGCAATGCACTTTTTCTGTTCATGCTGGCCATACATTATGAAATTACAAACTGCAGAAAGCAAAAGATGAAAGTGGAAAGTTTATCTTTCTCCATATTTAATATGACCATTATATGAAGAGGGAGGTTTGCCAGACTCATCCAATTACATATACACAGAATATTTCACTGCTCTTTACAGATTCTAGTTGGACTCAATTGGTAGGACATGAATAGAACAGATCAAATATTTCCTTCAGAGTAAAAGAGGAAATTAAGCAAAATTTCTACTGCAAAACCAGCTGAAGCTGTATATAGAACCTTCTGCTTTAAAATTCTTTTTTGCTTGCACTCACTTCAATGCATTTTTATATTTTTTTAATAAAACCATTAAAATAAATACATAGCATTTAATATATTTCTGTTCTGCAGAAGTGCATGAATATATACTTTATAAAGGCCCAGTTAATACATGTACATTATTAAATTCTAAATATGTCCTAGAGTTTTCTAATCCCTGGAAATCATTATTTAATTTCTTCTGTTACCACAGGGCTATTTGTTCTAGTCCCTGCTGTTTACTGTTTTGTGTGCTGGGTTTTTTTAAAGCACTGCTTCCAGCACTTTTTCAATGATTCCTGTTTCTTTTACTTTTTTGCTCGCTTTTACTGAAGGATTTCAGAGTTTTTAATCGTGTGTTGTAATAAGAAAAAAATAAAATGTTGCAGACTTTCATCCCAATGTGTGGATTTAACTTCTGATACCATAAAAAACATGAGCAATTTAATAGGTTTTAGAGAAACTGGGAAATTCAGAGAAGCCTGATGTGATATTACCCCTCTGTTACTACAGTCAAATGAATAAATGCCTTCTCCTGTGATTTCTAGAATCAAACCTCCCCATCTACCTTCTATAGCAGATACTAAGTGCAGTATTAAGTCAGTTGATTCACCTTTTCTGCCTGAAGACACCATCCAAGAAACGGCAGCTAATCAAAATAAGCCACTACTGTGGAGGCAGTAATGGTTCTTTCAGAGGTCATTACAGTTACATGACTGGAAGGACAGAAAAAAATCTCTTTTATATTTCCCAAACATGGGCAAGTTTCCACAGCTGCAGCCCATTTTTATTTTGATTCACTGAATGGATGACTGAAGGCTGATCAATACCAAACATTCCAGAGATCCCAGAGGAACTTCATATGAAAGTGCTTTAAAAAGTAGAAGTTGCAAGGTGCCTAGGGTGGACTGTCACGTTTTCAACTCCTCCAGAGGTATCAATCATTGGAGTTACAAACTGTACCTAAACAAACATTCAGAATACAAATAGCAGCTGCATCGCTTCATACTCTCCCAACAGTGCATCAGATAAACACAGGGACTTCCACTGGAGAGAAAAACCACAACAAAACACTGCAGCATGAAATTATTTTGTGTCTGACAGGTGCAGATTGTGTGTCACAAACTGAAAGAATTCAAGAGTTACAATGAAGTTGCAAAATATCTAGGAAAATAAGTAAGAGCTTAGGTACCTCCAGTCTTTATGCTTTTAAGTTGTCCTTTTAGTATGCATAACACAGCTCATTTACAATTAAACACAAAACCTGTCTTTACATTTAGTACTATCACAAAAAGAGAAAAAAAAATCCACACTAAAAAAAAAAAAAAAAACCCAAGAAAAACCCCACAAAAACCCACCAACCCCCCCCCTGCTTTGTCTGATAAAGGCAAATTTGCCTTGAGGGTTTTGTAATGAAAAGTGAACTTATAAACAGTGGTTCCTGGTTGTGTGTGTTAACACAGGAGAGCTTTCCTTAAACTTTTATCAGTTATTTACATATTAAAAAGTACTTTCATACTGCATCCTCAAATAGTGTATTTTTGCAGTTTTGAAAGAAAAGAAACAAAACTCTCTTATTAAAGTTACATACTCACTAGAGAAAATAAAATTCAATCAGATTTCATTTGTGTAGCTGAATTAAAAATAGAAGGAGGATCTCCATTTGTGTTTAGACATTTGAACAGATCAGTGCAGAAAAAATTAAATGCTAATTGTGAAGAAAATAACAGGTAAGTAAGTACCAAGCTCTATCCCATGGGCATTGTGGGAAAAAAGGGGACAGTTGTCAGGGAGAGGTGTGGAGGGAAATACCATGCTCCTTTTAATGCCAGTGGAGTTGAGAGGATCTATTTAATAATATCAAGGTGCTCCAATGAGTGTCTGGAGTTGGGAGAATTTGCCATTTATTGCCCTTCTTCTAAACCTACAGTTCATCATGAAAATCCTCCTGAAAAAAGATCTAAAAGCTATTTTATTTTGGTTTAAATATATCTGAAGAATGAAGAATAAGGAGGGAGGTAATATTTTATTTTAGTACTATTTTCAATTTTTAATTCACAACACTATTTTGAACTGTTGCATGTCATGCTTCCTTGAATCATTCATCATTTTTTTAGAGACACAAAAATCCACGCTATAAATAACATCTTGGATAAATACAATTCCATCTCTTGGTTACAGATACATTTCTTACAATCAAGGCTGTATTGTGCATCCCCTTTTCCCCAAACCATTCTGACACTGAACATAAACTGTTGAATTAAATGGCAAATGATGCCCAAAGCATTGGGTTGTCAATTCTTTGGCTTTGTGCATAACTTTGTTACAATGATTTGTATCACTGAGTTTATTTTGAACATTGGAAAGGAAAAAGAGTGAGCCAGTGAAGACAAAATGCGTATCAAGAGAAATAAAGAAGTATTCCAAAGACTTTAAATACTTGAGAACCAGCATCTGAGGGTGGCAGGCAGGAGCTCAGCTTTGAAAATGACTCATGTACCTGGAAGCCTATGAGAGGCTTTTTTTTCCTCAGTATTCTGATTTACAATTCCTCTCATTATAATCTCTCTCGTTGGTCCTTATGCATTATCTTTCCTGTCAGCTGTGACAAACCATGACAAACTGAGTCCATTCTTTTTTGAGACAAGGATTATTTTAGTTGATGATGGAGTTGGAAAAGTACAAAAATTTTTTATTTCAGATGTTTGGACAAAATCATCTCTGAACTATGGAAGTTCTAAACCAAAATGCTAATAATGGAAGGAAATGGTGAGTACTGGAATGAGAAACTTCTCTGAAAATATAACCCATGTGGAAATTTTTAACAGTAGTCTAGTCTCAACATGCAGTTTAGTAAATGTTTTACACCAAATATTTTTATTTTAAATTCTACTCTTTGTCCCTTAAACATTCACAAAGGCAAATGGTTTTTTCATCATGTTTAAATAGTCATGTTTAAGGCCACCTTGTAGTTCAAACAATCACATTTCAAATGGTATGAAAAAATTTCCATGTCATGGCTATTTCATTGTGCCCCTAAACGGAAAAGAAACCTATGTCTAGTATTTAGAGAAGTCTCAAATCACATCCAGCACAGCCACTGATATTCAATATTCTAACTTGGTGCCTTAAAAGCTGTTAGGCCAAGAAAGGCTACCATTTAATCAAATAAGGGTGACATTAAATGAATCATAAATTGTTCCTGCAATTGAGAAAGTAGACGAACAAGAATAAAAGCTCTTGCTCTAATTTCTAATTCAATATTCATCATAATTTTTCTAAACGAATGTGAAGCCAATGAAAGACTTAACTTGTAGCTCAGCTATGGTCAGAAAACTTCTGCTGTTAGGATTGTGAGTGAACCAGTGACAAACACTTTGGATGGTACTATGCAATATTCTTACTTGCCATGAAAACACGGAAATCTGCTGAGAGCTTTTCTAGGTAGGATACTAGAACCAGTCTGAGCTCCTTATCCTTCTGATTAGAAGTCAATCCTCTTTCCCTGCATTTGGAGAAAAGTGAATACTTCAGAAAAGAATAGATTATTTATTGCCTTCACACCCAGATTTGCCTATCTTTTGGAGCACAGAAACAGAGAACATCTAAATTTGGCAAGACAGATCTGTATTCTGCCTTGAATTTTACCTTAGGTAGCCTAATGGAGAGTGCACTGACCCTTAATCCAAGATTTTGAGCAACATTATCCATTTAGGTGTTTACTATATTTGTTTAAAAAAGTAGAAAAATGACCCAGTGAAGTCTATCAATCAGCAGAAATTAAAAAAAATAAAATCTAAGAGAATCTGATCATAAAGATCTGATTTTATTTTGCTTTCATTCCAAACAGAAGCAGAGTTATCAAACAGCTTCTTATTCTGTACTTGAATAAAAATCATCCAAGGCAAGAACTCTCTTTTTACTAACATTTTTTATCATGTCAGACTTGAACAAATGCAGCCAGTTCAATAGACACAAAAAAACTCAAGTGTCCCAGATCCTTCTACACTTCAGTGTCTCAGAAGAATGCTACAGTTTATGTCAGTATAAAGAAAAATAGGACTATAATGTATGCTACTATTTGAAACAGGCAAGAATTTCTCTGGTGAAGTCAAGTACCAGCATAAGTTTCTAGAAGAACACTTACTCTTGTAACAATCCAATATATATAGTTCCACAGGAATAGCGTCTATTTCTTGTCTTTAGCTAATGTTATGTAATATTCTATTCTTTCCTGACTCTCTTGTCTCTCTTCAGCACCCCTACTTTAAACAGGGCAAATAAACACTGTGAGCATGATGCTTTTTGAAAAGTTTATGCCTCTTATTTAACCATGGCAAAGAAAGATGTCTGTAAATATGCAGTCTGATTTAGAGAGCCACACCAATATTTCTGCTGTACTTATATTGTGCAGCTGTTGTATGTCTTCTAAAATCCAGGCATTTACTTAGATTGTCTTGAAATTTGCCAGATGTCATGAGGAATGAGGTATGAATTATTTTGAAAAAATATCTCAGTGATAGAAATTCCTGTTCATAGAATGAAAGCACCCAGTTCAGTTCTTTCTGTGTACTATGTTTTGATCTGTGATTCTAATCATACCCTGTCTGATCTTAGTTGCTGAAAGAAACAGGATTATGCAATGCCCAAGTTGTTTCTTTGGCAACTAATGCTGATAATCAAAAACACAAGCTGCATTAAAATTTAGAATTTCATACTCAGGTCTACACAAAGCAAAATGTACTTTGTAAACACATGAAAAAAGTTGGCAGGCAGCTATGACAAGAGCTGAGTAGCACAAGGTGTCATGCTGATCTCTTTGAACCTGAGTTGTGCCTAAGGGCTATGGGTCTCCTGTGACTTGCTCTTTACCCATGTTTTGGTAGGAAATCCTTTCAGAAAGTTGCTAAGACTCCTTACATTGCTTTAAGTTTTTGGGGGATTTTTTTGTTGGATTTTCTTTGCATTAGAAGTACTGACAAGTAAAGTGGCATTAATTAAACAGGCTGACTCCAGAAACTAGTTGTGACTGTGATACCACTTTTCCTGGATGTTGGATATGAAGCAGGAATGTAAAGGTTATGTGATTTTCCTGCTTAACTAATGGGCAGCAATGCTGAAACACATTCCAGAGTTCTGCTCTTACAAGTGCTACTAACATTTTACACAGATGCATAAGGCAGGATGTGGGGCTTTTTCATTAACATGAAGATTCAAGGTGAAAGCAACATATGCTGTTGGTTCATTAACATGAAGATTCAAGGTGAAAGCAACATATGCCCCTCAATAATACTTATGGTAACAAAAAGCTGTCCCTGGGTTCTGCAGCAGCTCCCTGGTGTTCCTCTGCCACAGATAACTGCAAGCTGTGGGGCAGAAGCAAACCCCTCCTAGTCAGTTTGGCTGTTAGTTGGTGGTGTGAGTTGCCCTGAGTTCTCTCCAGAGTCAGAGAGGGATAAACATTGCCTTTTCCTTAGGATGACCATGACCTATTTGCTCACCCCACAGCGAAGTACAGTGATACATTAAGCTCCCTCAATTTTATAAAACGTATTGGGTAGAAACCTTTGCTTCAGCAGCATAGACTCCTGGCAGGGACACATAACTCCTAAACAAGCATCAAAACACCTCCAGCAGAAGCACACCCAGCATGAACTGCAACTCCCACAGAAATCATTGATTTGAATTGGTGCCTGCCATCCTGTACTGAGAATCGTACAAATGGGCAATGTGTCCTGATTCTGAACCCTATTGATCTGCATGAATCTTAGGACAGACATAGTTGTGCATTTGAATAGGCCACAAAGCAGAGTTGATGCTTCATAGGAGAAGAATCGGTTTGTTATATTTAAAATAAAGATTATAAAAATAAGGAGAGAATATAAAATCCTACATTTCAAAATCTAAACCAAAGTCTAATTTAAAAGGATTAGAATGAAGACCACTTTACATTTGCATACAACCCCAGCAGTGACCACTGGGGTTTCTGGCATTTTTTTATGCAGTATTTGCTGCAGATCATCAGTGGGAGTGGAATCACCCTACTAGTCCTGGTTTAGTCCAGCCATTCCAATCCCCATAAAGCAATGTGACCACTAGCACAGTTTAAGCTGCCAGTTTTTAAATCAACCCAAAATAACAATAGACAATATTTTAGCACAGAAAAAAAATCTCCTCAATCAATGTTTTGATAGAGAAATACCTAAATTTCTTAAAAGAGTTTAAATTGGACACAAAAGCAGAAACTGTGTTGCTGCAAGAGGGCCAGGGTCTTCGCTATATGTCTCCTCCAAGAAATGACACTTCTAATAGAAGACTAACCCTTTTTTCCCTCCTTATCATAGTAAGGCATTATCCTAGCACCTAGATATTCCTCTGTGCTCCTCTGTCCAATTAGCAAAAAGGTCAGTCCAAAATAAGTATAACTTAAGTTTATAAGGGCTGACAAGAAGATGGTAGGGAATGGTATGAATGCAATCATATTAATTCTGGGCAATGCTTTTCCACACATTAGCAACTCAGCTGTTGTGCTCAGGAAGAGAATTAAATAAGAACTGTGAACTTCTGGCAGTAAAAAAGAAAACAGTAAATCCAATGGCAGAGAAAATATAAATGCAGTGCACCGCAACAGTGCTCTAATATTACCAAAAGTACCAATGCCTGAGGAAAGCAGCTGTTCACATCATCAGCAATGCAGTGCAGTTGTGAGCCTGGAGGAAAGCAGGATGTTTCCCTACAGATTTCTAAAGAGAGCATCGATTCGCACACTGAGTGCTTTTGTTCCCTGATGTCCTGCTGCCAGGCACCCCTTGCGCATGCATTCTCTCTCACTTAGTTCACTTTAAGTTCTCTTTTCCCCTTAGGGGGCTGTCATCCTTAGTATTGCCATGTCCACTCACTTTCAGTTCTTGGTCAGCTATAACCAGCGAACTAAAACATGAGCAAGGCCACCAGAAGTGACCCTGTGATTATTACTTTTTAGGTTTTGACATGACATTGAAAACAAATGGGAAGGAAATGCTGTTTCTCACCATTTGTACCTGCACAAACATTCTGATCCTGTCAGCTAGCTCTTTTACTCCAGCAAGACAGGCATCTACTGTGAGCTAATTTGTGATCCAGTTACTCCAGGAAGCAAAGGGAGAGGCACAACTTCTTTGCTGTATTCTTCTTAATAGTTTAGAAGTTGTGGTCTTTTTACGCTTACAGACTGTGTCTGTGCTTTGAAATATCATTAACAAAGCAAACAATAAAACTATTTCTTTTTCAGCCCTGTACTATATAAGTCAAGGAGCCAGCTAGACTATACACAAGATAGTAAGAATTTCATATTTTAGTTAAGATTTTAAATAAGTTAGAGAGCTAAGTTGGAAGTGTAGTTAGCAATGATCACGTACCCTAGTTAAAATGCAACAAGACATTAGGCTAGGAGTGACAGGGGATAGATGGAGTATTATAAGA
Source organism: Leptocoma aspasia (assembly GCA_013399835.1). Classification (NCBI taxonomy): domain Eukaryota; kingdom Metazoa; phylum Chordata; class Aves; order Passeriformes; family Nectariniidae; genus Leptocoma; species Leptocoma aspasia. The sequence goes on along the minus strand of VXAX01007768.1, from coordinate 46,447 downwards.
AGGCAGGAATCATAAAATAACTGGTCTTAAGAACAATTGAGGAGTTAAGTGAAAGCTTAGACCATGACCAACAGGCCAAGAAATCCTGCCAACTAGGCAGAGGTGAAGAGTTCACTATGAGGAAGAGTACTTTCTTCCTCCAAAACACCCACTCCCCTATTTCCAGATACCACTGACTCAATTAGAAGAAGACAATTGTGCAGCCGTAATGAATATTCAAGTAATTATAATACAAAGTGGGATAGGTAATGATTATGTATTAGGTGTCCTTAGAAACCATGTGAATATGTAAATCCTTTTAAGATAAATAGAGAGCTGGAGTCTGTGATTCTTCACACATGTTTTGGGCAGAAATCCCAGCATGTACCTGGTGCTGTATTAAATGTACCCTCTTTTCAACTTTAATTAGTTGGAGAGTTGTCTGTCCTTGCTACACATGTTTTCAGCATTGACCACAGTGGATACTTAGGGAAAGACTATGAGAATCTTTCCGTATATTATCCATGACTCATTCCTCTTACAAGTGAATACTGCCTTACAAAGTCTTGTTTTTCTTCTGCTTATTTCTAAGGAAAAAATGAAATTGGTCTCTCGTTATCTTCTCCATAGCTCTCATGAAAATTAACACTTATTTTTTTCCATCCAGCTGTCTCTTTTCCAAGCTTTATTTAGTTTTCCTCCCAGCCTCCCCTCATAATTCACTTCACCTTCTCTAAGACTTTCCAAGTTCTATTGTATCCATTTTGAGCTAGAATAGCATTTAACAGGCATGTCATCAACGAAATAGTGGCATATCATATTTGATTTGTTGCCTCTTTTTTTCCTAAGAGCTCCTATCTTTCTGTTTCATTGTTTGACCGGTCCTGAACATCATGTTGGTCTTTTCACCGAACTTTTCATCATTACTCCAGAGTTGCTTTCTGAAGTGCTTTCTTTTCTGAAGTGCTGCCATTCTCATTTGTCATGTGCTGAACTTGTGGCTTTATGCCATGTGTTAACTTTAGTAAACTTGAATTTTACATGCTTACTTACTACATAGTTAATCAGTAATATGAGATTCTCCTGTGTTTTTTTGTGGCACCAAGGACCTGTCCTGAAGTTGCTGAAGGCAGCATAACTAGAGGGATTACATTTCTAAGGCACTTTGCCAGCACTGTTGACTGATCATTTCAGTTATCATCTGAGTGGTGTCAAGGGAAGGACAATGCACCTGGGCTTAGTTCTATTCACATGTCTTATTAGTGCAGGGATGTCCACACCGTGACTGATTGCACATGCAGCATTTGAACAAACGGAGCATCATTTCACTTGAAAAGATGAAATACAGTTTAGCACAATGTACTTAAGATTCTTACAGAGTATTGCATGTGAAAGAAACGGCAGGGGTCTGAGAACCCTGATCTGCCTGTAAGTGTAATGGGAAGGAAATATTTCCTAATACTTCTACTAGTGACACATAAAGATGGAGATGCTTAAGAATTCCTGTAGCAGAAATGTATTAGCTAGAGCAATCTGCAGAGTAAATACTTAGTGTTTAACTAGGTAACAAGGTCCAGGAAAGAGATTTTGATTCCTCTAATTAGAGGTGAGAAGATTTGAGAATGTGGACACCGAGTTATTTAGTGAATATAAATAAATGTGTACAGAATCTAAATTTTTTTTAATAGAGGGGATTGCAGCTTCACTCCAAAATAACATACTGCTGTGCACCTCAAAGTCATCAAAATGATGGACAAAATGCCTGATAAAAGTAGTGATGAATACACTTAGAGCTGAACTATGGAGTTGGAGAATACCATACAGAAATAACTGTCCTAACTAAAATATTACAGTCAAAACTTAATAGAAAAGTATATGAAATGGGAAATGTGGAAGTAGAAGGCTTGATGACATCAACGATGCCAAACGTTAAAGGCAAAGAACACAGGCAAAGATGTCATAGAAGGAAGATGCAATAATTAGTGATAGCTTCCTTTGAAAGTCTTTGTTTCTCACTTACCGGGATCTTTTGGCCTCTTTAGCCACAGACATAACACTACACAGAGTCCTCAGATTATTCAGGTAATTTTTAAAGCACCAACATTCTAAAATTTCAGTATCCAGTGGTTTGAGTCTGAAGGTTGACCTCTACAACTCTCCTTTTATAAAACACACATCTCAATTCCAGGTACCAAACACTTGATTATTGTTTATTTGGCTTGTGCATGCTGTAATCAGGTAAAGGTCCTGACCACACCTTCAGCATTTACATTTGGTTTATAGTTCATTTGCACTACAAGCATCTTCTTTTTTGTTCCAGCCCTTATATACTCATGTCAATGAATTCCATGTTTAGCTTCCTTGCAAAGATCACAGCCTGAAGCCTTCTACTTAAACTCAATCACTTTCATCTCAATAGATGAAATTGAAAACAATCTTACAGCAATGATTTTAAAGCAAATCAGAGAAGTGTTTATTCAGAAATACTACTGCTTGAGTAAAGGGGTTTAATCTATGTTTATGAAAAAATGTTTGCACTTCCAGAAAATGGAATAAAACTCCTGATATTCTGCATTCTATTTGTATAAAAGACACTCTAAATTAAATTTAGGTTTAATTAAGTGTTTAAGTGCAAGCAATGCATTAGATGCATTATAGAATGCATCCATTAGATGCATATAGAATGGTCATTGGGACTTCAACATCAACCATTTCACTTCACAGACCCATAAGAAAGCTCTGAGTTACTTTGCTCTAGCACTGCTTGTTGCGTACAGCTTCAGTGTTTTTGAAAGACGTTGCATACAAAACACTGACGATTCTGAGTGTGGTGCAAAATAGACCAAGACACAACCATTCCAACAGAAATGTAGGCTTGGCAGAGAGGTTTTGTAACATTTCCCTTACGTATGTCAGCTCATTACTTGTACTTGCAAGTCCCACTGAACCTGGAGGAGGTGCAAGCATCTCTCCTGGTATGAACAAACTGGAGGATCCGATGGAGAGAATCACTGCTCAGCCAGGAACCACAAACTGCAAAGAGGAGTGTGAGTGGACAGACTATATGATGTTATGCCCCAGGAGAGAATGGGATCCTAGCTCTGGATCCAAGTGGTTAGATTTAGAAAACCGACCACAGCAAAACTGGAGCAGTGACACCTTTCTGGTAGGATTCTGCCAGAGATCAAATGTCTTGTACAATTAAGACTTAATTACAGTTAAAGCAGACTGCAACATCAAAAAGTTCTACATATACTTATCTACACACAAATAAATAAAAATTTAGAAATTGCTCTTGGTGCTAGTTTTTGTTTAAGCCCATTTTTCTTTCATCCATTTTCACTGGAACATACACAAAAGTTCTTACAGATACCTAAAGAAAAGTGCAAAAATTCAAAGTACACAGTAAAAACCCAAGATTTTTGATGAGGTTCACAGAAGTAGGTGCTTCAGATGAGGATTATTCTTGCAAAAAATTATGTGGCTGACACCTGGTCCTCAGCATAATTTGGCAAGGCAACGCAAGATTCAGGAGAAAGAGAAGACACAAGCACATATGCTGCCAGCATATAAGATTTGATAACAAGAGAAGGTAAAAGAGAAGATTTGATAACAAAAGAAGGTAAAAAACTAAAAGAAAACAGAGTTGACACCATTTTTCATAGGGATATAGGAAGCTCTGCCACTGTCTCACTATAGGATGTGTAGTTTCAGACACTTCAGCTCCGTGGCCCCAGTTTGATGTGCAGGCTGACCAGGCACTCTCAAAGCAGGCTGGTATTCTGGACCCTTGGATATAAGAGTATGTTTATGGAAAGACCAAGCATGTGTGTGAGGATAGTTACTGAACACTGCATGTAGAATTAGTCTAAGTTGAAACACAGCTTTTAATAAGTTAAAAGGCATCAAACCCTTAGGATTTCACAGTGTTTCTTCAAAAAAGAAAAATGGACTCCTACCAACAAATAGCAAGTGAAACAGCTGGGAAAAGCTTAACCAGACTTAAAATTAGTATTGCAATGAACAAAACAAGACTGTAATAGTGAGAAAGTTCTTTAAACTTTCAACACATTTCTTTCTGAAAATAATACATGTATGAGGGTGTGAAGCTACTAAAGGCCATAAGTGTGCACAGAGGAGCAATAAGCTTGTGACCTGTATGCAGAGGTTTCAACATACACTCCTGTTTGGAACCCCTGTTATACAATCCAAAGAACACATTTCTATTTTCATTGCTTGACTTTTTCAGGATTTCTGGTAGGGAAGGGGAGAGGGAGAGTGGGGAGGCTGTGTGTGTAGCCAGACAGACATTAGCAACACACTGCCATTTTTACAGTCATTCTATTTTGAAAGGTAGTTTAACAACTTTGTTTGCTACTGGAAGCCCTTGAAACATTTGTCAGGAAGCTACTTAATGAAAGCCTGAACTACTGCATAACACTAGTGTAAAATAAATTACATTAAGATGGGATTTCTTGGCTGCCTGAATTTTCCGTCTTTGAAAGCCAAATCTAAGAATAAGATTGAGTTTTCGACTGCATTTTTTCAAGATTCACAGAATCACAGAATCAGCGGAGTTGGAAAAGACCCACAAGGATCATCAAGTCCAATTCCCTGCCCTGCACAAGACACCCCAAAAGTCACACCATGTGCTTGAGAGTACTGCCAAATGCTTCTTGAGCCCTGTCAGGCTTGGTGCTGTGACCATTTCTCTGGGGAGCCTGTTCCAGTGTTCAGCCACCCTCTGGGTCAAGAATCTTTTACTAATATCCAACAAGTCCAGTCCTAGCTGAAGATGCATTTTAAAAATATTTGCTTTACTAATGCAACACAAGGCAATAGTTATCTTGGCTTTAATCAAGTTTTCTTTGTTTCCCTAATATTTTTTCTTTTTTAGTTTTTGTATTTTTGTTCTCATCAATGACAGTTTTTTTCACTGTTTTCAAAGACTAGGGTTTCCAGCATGGAAAGAACCATTAAATCATCTGATTTCAACTCTTCAAGATTATAGGAAAAGATTATAGGATGCTACTCACTCACCCTATCTGAAATAAGTCAACAGCCTTAGCAATAAAGCATCCTAGCAGCATATTTTTTCCTTTGATTTGAAGTCATCATGGGATTAGAACATTGCTGCTTCCTTTAGTTTGTTCCACAGGGGACTATACTTCCTAATGGTGAAAATGCATGCCCTGCTTTTATTTGAATTGCCTGAGTTTGTTATCAGTGATTTTATATTCACCTTCAGTCATTGACTGAAACAAGTTAACACTAAGGCACCCTACTAGCTGAGCTTCTATGCCACTGTGACTCCCCACTGACAGCTTATTTTCCAGTTCTTTTCAACAAGGCAGTTCTTAATCCCTTTAAAAATCTATTTACTGATATTTCATAATCATATTTTTGGCAGTCAAGGTGTTATAAGTGACTAATAAAGCACCTAAATACTTTTGTTCTTTGCTTTTAGTTTTATGAATCCCAGTTCTAATGATATTAATGAAAGAAACCATGTTTCCTTGACAAGAATTCTTTCAATATTTAGTTGCCTGTTCCTAATTAGATTTTTATCCTTTTATTTTTAGCCTTGTTTCCTACAGAAATAAGACACTGTCTCTCTATTCACTTTGTTGTTGATCAATCTCATGAAAGGAACCATGAGCTGACCAGCAATTTCAAACATATTTGACAATGTGGAAGAGATTTCAAAGATTTCATGTTTCTGAGTTTTTTTTAAATGGTATAAAAAGAAAAAAAGACATTTTAAAGCACTCACGAGCCCTATTTTTATTAGACATCAGATCTCGCAGCCCTTCAAGGCTTGCTTTTCGAGCCTTCATTGTTTCTGACGCTCACATGATTCGCTGCTGGTTCATTGTATCCGTTCACAGCTATTACTTTTTGCCTGGGATTCCTGTGTGGCTAACTAACCAATATGTAACTCAATAAACAACTTGAAGCCCAGATTAATTCCTAACTGGAGGGTTCTTCTATGATTCTATGAATACCTCTCGTAATATCTTATTTTTTTTATTAGCATCCTTTAACCATAGAAACATGGAATCACACTGCTTTGAAGGGACATCCAAAGTTCCTTTGCCCAATGAAGTCCTTGTAAGAACAGGCTGTTCAGAGCCATGTTCAGTTTTGTGTAGCTTCAAGGATGGACATCCCGTTCCCTGTCCAGAAAACTTATGACCACTCCCATAGAAATAATTTTTGCCTTACACCTCACTGGAACTCCCTGTGCTGAACCTCCCTCCTTTCTGTGTAGCACTGAAAGTCTGGCTGCACCTTCTCTCTAACCTCACAGTAAACAGCTACAGGCAGCATCTGGGTCTTCCTTTAGCCTTTTTAAGGATGGATACCTTCAACCCACCTGCTCAGTTCTTGCCAATAGTCAAATACACCCAAAGATGCTCTTGGCCTTCTTATATTCCAGGGAACACTATTGGTTCATTTTAAAGCTGTTGTTAACGAAGACTCTCAGGTCTAAAAAGAGCATCTACTGAATCTTAAAAGGCTTCTGGGCAAAGCTGTCTTGCGTTTTAGATCTTAAATACTGCTTCTATTATTGCTCTCCTATAAGCTTTTAAATCAGTGGACTGGAGGCCACTTTCTTATTCTGATACATGAATATATCCACCCTGTTTAAAATACAGAAATTAAAAGTTATTAAACACTATTGGTTTTCATCATAGTTTGGCTGTTCAAATATTAGGGTTTCCCTTAGTGGTACTGGCATTTCTTTCATTACAGATATAGTTTAACTATATTAAAATTTATACTTTGACATTGCTATTGCCTTCACAATGGTAACTTACAGGAAGTTGTTCCTGTTGCTTGGATTCCCATGTCTGTTTATTTCTTATAACTCACTATGTATACCAATTAGTATTGATTGTAATTTTTATATTTGTCAGATATTGTAATAGCACTTGCTATTTCTTCCTGAACAAAGCTGGGAACTTGGTTGTCTTGAGAGCCAAAGTCATCACACTGCACTGTAACAGAAAAAAGCCTCTTTTGAATAAGTCCTTATTTTGTTTGTATTTTCTGCCTTCATGAACACGTGACTTGATCTTGACTTCTGATTTTGATAAAATACTCCCAAACCTTTTAGTGGTCTCTTGTATAATGGACTTCTCACCAATTTAATGATTTTTTTTCTTGAAGGTGTATGATTTATAACTGATTGAATTGGATGTTTTATTCTCTTTTCCTTTGGCTGCTTTTCATCTATGTGACTGTCATGTAGTAAAGAAGTACAAACCACAGGAAACAAGAACATATGACAAGAAAAAATTACAGAGGGAGCATCAGCCGGGCTGACTAGGTAGAAGCTTCAGGCAAGAGAAGAGAACCTGTCAACCCCTTCATCACTGTGCTAATAATAAGAAGAGAGAGTTCACACACATAGCTTTCTTGGCTGTAGAGCTTGAAACAAGCCCAAACCAAAAGAAGAAACTGATACAGTAATTACAGGAATGCAGACAGTAAGAGAATGTTTTAGGGCACTTTCTCCCTCCACTTTTCACAATTTGGGAAGTTTGGGATTTTTAAAAAAAATATTTCACCCTTAAAAGAAGTATCTAAGTAGTCAATTCCTGTTTTTCTTCCACATAAAGAATCCAAATGTCTGGCAAAGTATAGTTCTGGATAGAAATGAATACATCTTCTGATGTAGGTTTTTTCAGGATTATTCATATTTCAAGAGATGCAAGAAATAAACTCATGATAGACAACACTAATCACCTGGAACATGTCTTGAACAACACTGTAAGGAGTTTCATGCCTTTTCTGTGAACTATCAGTCACCTCTTCTGTGACAAAAGTTGTAAGAAGGGGATGGATGCTTTCATCTCAGATTATTTTCTTTGCTTTTCTTCCTTCAGTTGGTTTCTCTCTTTATTTCTGTGCAGACTTCTGAATTCCCCAGGAATAACTTTCAAAGCCAGGTAGGCATTTCAGGAGACTCTTTGGTTTGCTAGTAGTATAATGACAGTTGCCCTATTTTAGACAGAAACTGTCAGCTTGATTCCCTTGTGTTCATTTACATTTTCACTACAGACTTACTCATATGCATATGACACACATAAGGCCTGAAATATCCTGGCTCAGCTATTATCAAGACCTATATCTTCTAACCAATACTGATCTAATAACTTTTCAATTAGATCTTCTCTAATAAAATTAATTGCAAATTAATTGCAAAACAGCCTTTAGGAATGCCTAACCTCCCTATCCCCGCTATTCCCCCCAGCACACATGCATGCAAAACTCTTAATTCCCACTCAGTCCTGCCCTTATATTACTGTGTGACTGGCAGGAAGTTAGAATTCTTTACAGATTTTGTGCAAATGAAAGACACCCTATAAGAATCCCATGTGAGGGAGATGTTACAATATGATTTCACACTTTGCTGGATAACAGAAAGTTCATGAGGTTAACGCAAGACACAAATCAGTAAGAAATAAGGTTTTATTTGTTCCATATTTGATGGAACCACTTGTCTGATAGGGAAATATGTTCTGCAGCTGGCCAATGTAAGGTTCACCAGAGTACCAGCAACACAAAGTCTTGTGCTAAGGCATTGACTCATATGTGCAATCTTACTGCAATGGTGGAAAAAGAATATCGTAGTAAGTGCAGAATGAGACTGGGCTAGAAAGGGCACGTACAGGACAAGACAGTAAGAAAACAAAGATATAGCTGGCATGTGATAGACATGTTGTGCTCTTTTTACCATATCACAACAAAGGATAAAAGCCTGACAATCACCAGTGCAGGGTAAGTGATATCACTGTGTTTCAGCGAGCACCTTTCCATCAGTACATATCCCTTAACTCCCTTCCTGGTAGATTAAATGTGTTGGAATTGTGCTTGTTTCCAATAAATCTTAGCTATTGTACCAAACCTTTGGCCATTCCTCATGTTAAGAGTGCTGAGATCTGTTGACTGCAAGTTAGCTGGCAACACAATATTCAGGACCTCACAAATATGCATCAGTAACTCCCAACAAGGGTAACAGCAGCAGCAAGGATTATGACACTGATTACTGAGCTTAGTGACCACTGACAACCTGGTGGATACTGGCAATTGCAATATATGATTCAGTTAATGGCAAATTTCCCCCTCACAGGCTTGCAAAGTTTAATGGCAATCTCCCTTCCACTCTCCCCCAAAGATGGCTAAACTATGGGCACAGAAATTAATAAAAAAATTCACAAGGATTTTAAAATATGCAAGCAAGGGCTACCTGGGAAGGAACTAAAAAATCTATGATGCAGTTGCTTTGAAATCAACAAGAGTAAAAAGAAAATGTGGCATGCGGCAGATAATGGGGACAGTTCTCTTTCAACAGCTGCCTTAGTCATCAATGTCAGCAGAGCATATCAAAAAAGGACGAAAGGAGCCAGACAAAACATTTCAAGTCACAGAAAACTGGAAATCGCAATCCTTACTAGCAGACAGCAAGCTACTCACTTACGATAAATTACGAGGGCAGAAATAGAACAAGAGGCTAGAATAGACTTCTGAAAATTTAATATAACTCAAAGTACCACTCTCTATTAACATAACATCCAACACATAGATGCAGAAATGGAAAAAGACAGCTCTAGCAACTTTAAAAAATTAGCTCATAGATGACTGGACAGAAAAGCTTTTGCAAGTCTTTATATCCTCAGGGTGCTCTTCTACAAGAGATGGGAAAAGATGCATAACTGTGCTTCACACTAGTCAACAGCCACTGCAGCAGACTCAGCTCTCAGATTTCAAGTGAGATAATATTTAACAGTTCAGCCCTAGGGGAGCAGCTTCCTGCTTATGATGTGTTGCATTTTCATATTTTGTAAGCATTGCAAGGTGCTGTGTAGGTTGTGTCAGCTCTACATGAGTGTTATCAACATCAACATGCTTGGTCCACCTGTACTGCATATGCCCAGGGTCATAGGAAAGCAATGGGCTTATCTGAGCATCCTTCTTCACCTGGCATACTTTGAAGATCATACTAAAGACAAACACGAATGTAGCTTCTATATAGACAAGATGGACAGTCATAAAGATTTGACCTGAGCCTGAGTTGAGTGTGCTTAGCTCATAGCACAGAAACAGTTCTCAGTCAACACCTAGAAAATCACAGATTATGCTGAGTTGGAAAGGACCCATCAGGATCATTCAGTCCAGCTCCTGGCCCTGCCTACACAGTAAGCATAAGTCTTAAAGCTGTTGCAAAACTGAGAATTCTGCAATCAGATAAAAGCATGTGACTGAGATGTCCTGCCAAGTCCCCTGTCACTGCCTGCAGAGTCTGTGGGATGCCAAAGTGGAACAAGCATCTGAAAGGTATTTGTATTAATACTTCTATCCCACAATACTCACATTCAGGATATCAATATTTCTCTCTTAGACAGAATTATACCTCTACCTCCTTGCCTGTGTTTTTGGTAATTAATATCTCAGAAAACATAAACTTCAATCTAAGGTATTTTTTACCCGAAGTATCCATGCAATAATCCCTCTTCCCTGTGCCTCCTAGCTGCAAGTTGTCTTTATGACTTCATATGTAGTCTGGAGTTAGTAAATTAGCAGGAACAGTCAGGAAGAAGGCTTTCAGCTTATACTTGCAAAGTAACAAAGTCCTCAAGAAAACACAGCCTACGACAGATCTTTGTTTAGGTTCTTTGCTATTTATCTATTTTTATGAAATAAAAGCATATTTGATTAATTACTTTTAACTTTTAAAAATTCAGCACCAAGATAGATAAATGTAATTTCCTGCATTTAGGACAGATGTATACCTAACTGCTGTGAGAAAAATAGATCATTTGAGTTCAGCACAAGTCTAAATCCTAAGTTTTTATTTTAAATTATTTCAATAAGTATAAAGTCTACTTTCTTAGGAGTCAAAAATCTAAGAGATAAGTAAGAATAACCCTGTTCTGAAATAAAGAGCAGACAGCAGCAACTGCCTGAACTGCAGAGAAGGCAGCATTGTGTATTACAGAACAAAGTTATCCTGAATAACACTGATCCCATGAGTGGTGGTCATTATGGTCTTGCTTCCCAAAGGTATTTTTATGACTTTGAATCTTCTTTTCTTATAAAGATTGCAGAATTGAGTACAAGATCTTAGACTTAGTCAGAAAAGATTCTGGCAAAGCCTTTGAAATTTTCTAACAAAAATATTTAGCATATATAGAAGGTGGTATGCACAAAAGAATGCATTATATTATATAGCAACAGATATTTTGAGACATCTGCTAGCCTAAAGTTTTCTTTTTTTTTTTTTCCCCAAATTGGTGTCAGCCAAGTATGATGCTAGCCTCTTTTTAGTTTGGCTGCCTGCTCGCAGGGAATGAGTTCTTAAGTCTGATTGATCTAGGATACTAGAAAATTCCAGGCAAATGTGACCCAGTATATAAAATCTATCAGAATGAGAAAGCAATCTGCTTCAAAAGAAAAACAAAAGGATCAGCTCAAGTGGTTTTACATTGTTTCCCAACTCTTATGCTTACTGTATTAGTAGCAAGGAACTGCTTTTATATGTCTGCAATCCAAAAGAAATTCTGCTTCTGAGTATGGCAGCCTTGAGACAAACCTGCCTTTGCAGCCACAACTTTCACCTGGGACCACATTTCATCCTGCAGTTTCTCTGTTGGTGCTGCATAAAACGCAGCCTGATAACTTCCTTTTTAATGTTGTCTCTGAAATCTATGCTGCTAGCTACTAATTAAAAATAGGAAAACTTAGCGACAGAAGAAATGAGAAAGGAGGAAAAAGGGAGAGAATATGAGAGGAACAGATGGAGTAAATAGAAAGAACAGTAACTGTCATCTTCCTCTTCTCTATTTAGAGCATTTTGTCTCCTTTCGAGTGTGCTTAACGATATGGAGACACTTCTTGTGTCTCCTCAATTTCAACATTACTATTTGAATCCCACAAACAGGATCCACTTCTCCATCATTACATGGAAATATTAGCCACTCTGTAGTGAAGGTTGCAGCCAGCTTCCATTAGAAGGCTCTAATTCAGCAACCTCATGAATTTGGCAAATTAGTCTGGCATGAAAATGCCTGTGCATGCTGTGAAGGATTAGGAGAGGGTCTGTAAAAAGACAGAAGAGGAGATATCAAAAGGCTTTGCAGTGGGTGACTGTGCTGGTTTTGGCTGAGGTAGAATTAGTTGTCTTCCTAGTGGCTGGTACAGGGCTGTGTTTTGGATTTGTGCTGAACACAGGGTTGATAATAGAGAGATGTTTTAGTTATTGCTGTGCAGGGCTTACACAGAGCCAAAGCCCTCCCTGCTTTTTGTACTGCCACACTGGTGAGGAAGTTGGGGGTGAGTGAGAGGCTGGGAGGAGACACAGCCAGGACAGGTGACCTGAGGTGGCCAGAAGGATATTCCAGAGCATCATGCTTAGTATAGCAAGTGCAGGGAAGAAGGAAGGGGGGAGGAGGGGGTGAGGGTGGCATTTGGAGTGATGGTGCTTGTTCTCCCAAGGAACAGCTGCACATGACGGGACCCTGCTCTCCCGGTGATGGCTGAACACCTGCCCGCCCTTGGGAATTAATTCTTTGCTTTGCTTTGGTCTCGTGCGTGGCTTTTGCTCTCCCAACTAAACTGCCTTTATTTAAACTCATGAGTTTTCTACCTTTTACCTTTCCAGTTCTCCCCTTGATGCTGCTGGTGTGGGAGTGAGTGAGCAGCTGTGTGGGGCTGGGTTGCTGGCTGGGGTGAAACCACGGCAGTGACTCACTGGTTGAAGTACTTCAGCTTTCAGTTCAACTTGTAAAGCAGGTAGAGCATTCTGCATTGCCTTCCCCTGTGCTTGCTCTCAGGCCTGGCACCATGCAAACCCACCATAACACCCACAAATTGAGGTGACAGAAATGCAGGTGGCAGGGTCTGCAGTCAAAAGGACAGGGGCTGCTTCTCTGTCTGAAGTCATGAGGATGAAAGCTCACATATGTTCCCAAGCCACCCAGATGTAGCAGCTTCCCCAAGTTTCCGACATAATCTGCAAAAAAACATTCATTTCCTTAACAACTCACATCAAGATAAATTCTGCCAACTCTTCTGGCTGCTCCCTTCACTGTAATTATTATTTTCTCCACTGGATTACATCCCAGCAATTTACCTTATACAAGCTCATCAAGGCATTATGTATTTTGTTCTGATAGCCATCATTTAAATTCCACATTTCTATTTTTATATGTAAAAAACTGCTGTTCATAAATTATTTTTAATTTAAAAATCAAATGGCTGACTTCTGAAAAAAAGTATTAGAATATCAATTTGTTCAAATTTGTTCAAATCGCTATCCCTTACTTCGAAAGAAGAAAAAGCACACACATGCAAACACTGAAGATTAAAGAAGACCAGAGTTCTCTAAGAATTAACTTTATTCAAGACACAAAATTAATACAATTATTACCTAAAAACTCATAAAATATTCACAATGTGTTGTGACTGGAACCAGACATTATAGTTACCCATTATCTGAAGCAGAGAATGTGGTTAAAATACTAAATGTTTAGCTCTCTGTACAGAAGTATCACTTAGAGAGAAATACTATGTTAATGCAAATATAAATATGTCTGGCATTTTAAATATATTACTCCGATGCCATAGGAAAAACATTATGGTGTGATTTAAGTTTCCTCAGTTATATTAATTTGTCCATGGTTTAATAAACAAACAACAAAAAACCGTACAACAACAAAATAAACAAGATTGACCCTTTCTGTGCTTTACAAATTTCAAGTAATTATACCTTCAGATTATTTTTATTACCCACAGGCACAACAACAGGCATCACAGAATATTATTCTGTGATGAAGGAGATAAATCACATACATACAGGGCAAAATGTACATGTATATTCAGGCATTCATACAGATTGAAAATTAGATTGAAATCATTAACCAAGATACCACTCTACTTTTAATGCTACTTTGAAGAGCAAAGTATCCACTGTAGGTTTAGGCTGGAAAAAAGTAGCACAAGTAAGGATAAATTTCTCCTCTTTTTTCTCAGTTAAAAAAATGAACAGACAGGTAGATACCAAAGAGTTGAACTTGAAAATCCTATTGATCATGGAAGACAGTGTGACCTGCTCCAGTGCCTCACCACTCTTGCAGGGAAGAATTTCTTCCTAATATATAATTTAAACCTACTCTAAGTTCAAAGCCACTCCCTCTTTTCCTGTCACTACAGGCTCATGCCAAAAGTTGCTCTTCATCCTCCTTATAAGCCCTTTTTAAATCTTGACTCATGAGGCCTCCCTGGAGCCTTCTCTTCTCCAACTCAGCCTGTCTTCATAGGAGAGCTGCTCGAGCAATCTCTCCAGATTAAGGAGAGATTTTTCATTCCTAGTACCCTGAGGCATCTACTTCCTAAGAGGCATTTTTGGGCAAGCTGTACTGATGATTAGGACTTCATCTCCCAGTAGGTTTTGTGGTTTGTTGGGTTATTTTCGTGAGAGAGCAGGTTGTCCTAGGACACAGGTCATGTGGCTGCTTTGCTCTTCTTTCTTGCATGTGCATATAGGCCTAAAATAATCACCTGGGATGTGTTTTTTGTTTTTCCTCTTCAGATGGGAGAGGACAATATTTGTATATTTTACTGACGTCACCCAATATGCATTAGCATTATACAGAAATGAGACAACAACACTCACAAAAATCTGTAATGACAGAGGAAAGCATGCGGTCTTTCCCTTAATGATAATGGCATGAAACTGCCTGGTTTAGAAGGTTTATATCTGTGTTTCCATAGCATTTAAACACCTAATTTTGATTGCACCTACATTTCCCACAATGTTTATTTCATGAGGCACCAAGAATTTGCACATAACATGTCAAAACACTGCAGTGTACCTAGAACTGTACTAAATGCCAAAACTTGTGGTTATAAAGACAGCAAAAGTACTTGAGTATTTTACTAGGGCCACATATCAATAAGAAATTTGTTAAGTAAAACCCTCAGTTTCTGTGTACTGCAAACTGTTTACTTCTCATACTAAAAGAGAAGAAAATAAAAAAAATGTAAAATATCAATCTCACATGAGGCAGATAAAGTATCCGTTTGTTTAGTTTAATTTTGTCAGATTGGAAAAGAGAAGGCTTAGGGGTGACCTAATTTCAGCCTTTTAGTACCTGAAAGGTGTCCACAAAAAATGGAGAGTGACTTTTTACAAGAGCAGTTCATTTCCAAAACTAAACTGAAGTAATAGGGAGCTATTAAAAGTTAAAAATAAATTGGAAATTTACAGGAATGGCAAGGGTTTCAGGGATTCTACAAATTACATCCCTTTGCATGACAAAAACAATAATGAAAAACTGGTTTTTTTTCCTAGTAAACACCAGTTTGTTTCAGAAAGTGAAGGTGTGTGGAAGACACTAATGTTCAATGCTACTTATCTTTTCTGTAGACAAGCTGTTTCAATACCATTTAAAGGTGCTGTACACATACCGGATTTTAGCAGCCTCTCAAAACTAAATGTAAGAAGCCTATGTCTGTTTTAGTGTGATAAGATGTTGCCAATGATTTGGTAAACAGCACTGCTTTGGCAAAAAGAAAAAATCTCTATTCAACATGTTATACCTCACCTTGTTATCTCACGTCTTAAGCAATGCTGTAATCAGTTCACATACTGCACAGCCAAGTCCATGTAAGAATCAAGTATATTAAATTACTTTTAATCTGTAGAGTAAAATTGTTTCCTATGAGTTCAAAAACTTTACTTCTCATTCCCACCAGTTATCCACTATTTTTTTCCTCTCAACAAGAAGACCCCAAAAACCTTAGATTTAAAATTTGCTGCAGTTTGCTGTCCCAGAGTTTGTAAGACAAACCAAAGATCTAAAGTTGAGAAACTCATCTGGCACATACAAAATCAACTAAAATAGGTAAAACTGAGACACACATAAGGACATAACAAAGGAATCAGAATTTCAATATGCAACTAAGAACATCATTTTCCTAATCTGTATATGATCTTCTCTGTATTGGTAAGAAAGTAAATTTCTAAATCTGCTTTCCCTAAGGCAGGAATTTGGAGTATACCTTCCACACAATTAGATTAAGGTCCATGACAAAAAACTGGGCATTAATCTCTAACAGGCAGTCTAAAAAAATTGAGGCTTTGAGTGTATAAGAAGCCTGACAACAGGAGAACTTGGTGGGTCTAAGGATGACCCGCAAAAAGCCATGCCTTCATATTAAGAAAAAGCCCAAAATCAAGAATGTGTTTGATTTGTTTTGAGACCCAGGAACACAAAAAAACATAGTCCTGGTTGCACATTAGATACTTCTTCCACTTGAAATCCAGAGCCACCTTCTACCAATACATACTTAAAAGAAAAGACCACTCTTTCTAACACCTAAGGTGAGTGGTGAAGGTTTTCACAAAGATTTATTTGTTCCTGATGAGGTTAAACCTTCCCAGGCTTCCTGTACAGATGGCAATGAGAAATGAACTGTACTTGAAGGCTAATAGAGCACAGAAACCCACTGCAGCATCTCTGCACATATGGAGAGACTCTACATTAACTGCAGAGACAGCCCAAAAAGATCATCCATGCTAGATGGGAGTAGTCAGCAAGGACAGAAGCAAATATTAATGTGGTATCTATCCTGAACAGGCAATACTAACAGCACTGGCTGGACCATGATGAGATGTAATCTCCAGGGCAAGGTCAGTTCTTAATTAAGAATATCCATAAGCTAGTGAGTGTGAGTAGTCTTTATGAGTAGCCCTTTTTCATGACAGGCTTTTAGTCACAGTATTTACTCAGGATGCAAGAGACTGGGTTCTAAGTATCTTTAATCTAAAGGGATTCCAGTCTGTTATCTCCTGCACCAAAGAGTCACATTAGAAAATCACCAAATAAAAAAGCTCAAGGGGTCATAATCCAGTCCTTTTACTGTCAGCTGGATAAATTCAGTTCCAGAATCAGTTATTGGTTCCACCCTACTGCTTGAGCTATAGAGACCTCAAAGTGTCTAAAAGCACACACAAAACAGTAAAGCTATGACAGACTTGAAGATCAGCTCCGCATGCCAGGCTAGTAAATTCAAGGAGATTAATGACCATAGGATTAAAAGTTTGCTTCATGTATAGATAGAGGTCATATGCCCAGAGTACATCAGATTGGACATAGTGGCTATGGCTTACTAAAGTACATTGGCAAATCACAGCTAAAATTGAAATTTCACCTGCATAAATTAGATTTTAAGAGCTCTGTGAAAAGGGGGAACAGAGACTTACTAGCACCATCTTCTTTTCAGATCTACAATTCAATCTAAAAAGCTAATTGCTGACACTTTCCTATACACTATGGCTTTTAAAAAAAATTTTATTGCACATTGCATTTAAACTCTTGGGCAAAATAAAAAAGTTTTTTCTATGCACACAAGGTAAATTATAAACCCCTCCTCTGCAGAATACCAGATGATCTATCTTAATAAAAGTGACAGGAACTTTCCCAGAACACAACTGCCATTCATAATGTAAAACTAAAAGGAAGGAAAAAGTTCAATACAGGCCTTACAGATCTGCTGTACATATAAAAAGATTATCCCATCCTCAGTCACACAGCTTGTCAATGGGCCTGGTTGTATTACTCAACAACTCCAAGAACAATGCAATTTGTTTCAGAACAGTAAGAATATGAAACATAAGAATAGACTTCTGTAAAACTTTCCTGGCATATTAGAGCTTCAAAGCTCCACATAATCATCCTGTGACCTAGGTAAAATATCATTTTCATCTACAAGTTTGGGGTTCTACAGTGTGGGAGTTAAGTTTCTCAAGACCAAGGGTAAGCCAATACAAAAGCTTAAGCTTTTGCTTTTTAAGCTTAAGCTTAAGCTTCTTTCTGCCCAGTTCCTGGTAGAGCAGAAAGAGAGATCTCTAGCACAGTGATCTGAACACATTAAGGGTAATGCACTTAAATTTACTTAGGGCAATTAACAAATTTTTCTTGTATGAGATTGAACAAATAGCAGGAATCATTAGCAACGAATGATCAAGAACTATAAATAATGGGATCATATAATAGTAGACCACACACAGAGCCTTTTCCACCGACAGCAAAGCAACAGCAAGAACAAGTTACAGAAAATATACTTCAGTTTAATTTCACCACATCATAAAGGACTTCCCAAAATGCAATCAGTCAACCTTGAGATAAAATATTTGAATGATACTTTTACACCCTGTGTACTTATTTGTACCTCACAATCCCAGCAGTGCAGATTAGTCAACTGCAACAGTGCTTTGTGAAAAAATGACAGATATGATGAAAAATGCAATCACAAAAAGAAGCTGACCATAGTCATTTGTATTCACATAAGCTCTGCTGTGTTTCTTATTCATTAATGAACAAAAAATTCAGAAGTTTGATCTTTTTTCTTTTCTTCCCTTTCTTCTTCCCTTTTGTGCGTTTTTTTTTTTAAACTATTATAAACTATTTCAAGTCTAAGGGAAATGCCTTGCAGAATAAGCATCTGTGCACCCAGCCTGCTTATGCTGCATGTTGTAGAGACAGCAAATTATCCTCACTGAAAATTTCCTGCCAAATTGAAAGGCCTAAGAAATGTCCCCATGAAGGGGAATGAGGCCATCATCAGACTTGCTAATCAGCAAGTATACTATGAAGTATATTGGAATGTGTGCCCCACCCCATCTGCCTGTCCCAAATGCATGTAGCAAAAAGGTCATATGCTACCAGAGAAAGGGTTTAGTAGGGTGTGAAGATGATACTATGAAATATGTACTTCATTGATCATAGCACTGTTTATAGATATTGAAATCAAGAACAAAGCAATAAGCTGTGTCTGCACATCCCATAACGTAATTTTAAATCAGCTGGCACAAGATGCAATAAAAGTTCTTTTATATAATGAAACATAGCATGATTGCTTAGTTATATATATATGGTACAACACAAAAATCGAACTGGTAGAATTTCAAGCCTAAATAAAAGACTGAAAGTTGCTTTATAAAAAAATAAGCGTAATTTAACAATTCTAGATGAGACAAAGGCTTGTTGATTTGAGGATAATAGATAATAGAAATATCTATACAGTAAAAATAAAGCATGATAGCAATCATTAAACACTGTCAAGTTTAATACTGAGAAATTCTTTCTAAATTGAGCATTTGGCATTGAAATGAACTTTTTATGAAATAATTGTAGTAAGATAAGCAAAAGATACAAGTCTCAACTCCATCCCATTTTAATATTTCAGATAATCTCTGTTTCTTCTCAAGATACTGCATTTTATATGGCTAATGAAATTCATAAATTAATCCTTTAGATGACATTTTAATTTTCTGTTTAGTCTACCCTTAATATTAATCTATTCACTTTGTATCTCATACCACTAAAATATTTCCGTTTTAGTTCCTTCATTTAATGCATTCTAGTCAGGAAACTCTTTTATCACTTACCTATCAATATATTACTGGCTTTGTTTCTAATGCAACTCTTATTTCACATAAAACCTTGCTCAATATCAGAGTCAGCTCTATCACAGAAACTGATACTATTTCTCTAGTTCCCCTTATACAATCCATTTCGAATTTACTGTTTTGTACTCTGAAAGACAAACCGTTCAGCGTCTCTCTTTAGAGGGAATTAAATTCTTTATCTTTCACTACAGCTTTTGCCTTGTAACCTTTGAAAAGGTCATTTTGAATAAAATCTGGAAAAATGTTTTTAGGTAATCACAAAAAGGTGTCTGATAATAATAAAGGAAGAAAATTTCAGGAATTTTATTAAATTATTATCACTTCACTCTTTTATTTTAACAGGTTTGATTTTACTGTGGCTTTTTTTCCCCTTTTTAAACAGCAAGATGTAAAATTCACTCCAGTACCTCTGAATCTCTTTAAAGTGGTTAATAGTAAACATTCCATCATGCTCTATTGTCTCACCAATATTCTCTGATGCCCTTGTGTTCAGAATTCCCTATTGCCCACCTTTATGAGAGTTCAAACCACCAACCTTAAAAAGATATCATAGATATTCCATGAAATATTTCAAGGTTTTTTAGGCTGTATCACAATCTTTTTATTCAACATCAAGTTGGGAGGAATTTCTACACTGTCCTATTGTTGTAGAGAGTTTTTCTTACTTGATGAAAGAATTCTTACTCAGGGAGATTTTTTATGCTTACCACCCAGCATTTTTCCTTATTAATATTTTTACAACTTAGCATTTATTTCTTTATGGGTTCCTTATTGTGCTGACCTTCACATTGTTACTCAAGTTCCATATACCAAAAACTTTCCAGCAGAATATGATACATATACAAGCAGCATCCAAGTTAATCCAGAACTAGAATTAAATAAATACATAAAAAATCTGAAGTCTGGAGACACGAAGGAAATGCTAACAGGTGTTGGCAAATTTCATGGTCCATGTTACTGATCTTCCTTCCAGTATTACAGTGAGTGATGAAATCCAGAACTTTGGTTATCCAGTGCGGTGCAGAGCAATCAGCTCCATTTGTTACACTGAGCAACCAGTGACAGTCCAGCAGTGTGGCACAGTGACTGTGTAAGCTCCTTTCTCCATGTCTTCTAGATAATTATGAAAACACATTCTGATTTATACAGTCTCCTACAGTGGCATTCAGCTGGCTACTGTTTAGCAGAAGCTGTCAATTTAATGATGCTACATGGTAGGATGTTTGTGAAGATGACTGGTTTTACAGACATAAATAAATACGGTCAGCATTGCTTTGAAGTTCACTGTACAGAGATTTCATCTTCTGGAAACATTTATTCTGCAAAGGCAACCACTTACCTTATTCACAAAAAGAAATAAAAAAAAATAGAAAACTGATTTTATTCCCCTTTATTAAATTTTTATGCAACATCTCTAAGACTGAAATTGTAAGGCTTCTTCATTTAAAATAACTGAATCAGAATAGTATGGGATTAAAATCTATTGGGCATGAAAGCATTCTTCACTTTCATCTGATTCCTAGAACCTGAAGCACAGAATGATTTCAGATGACAGGCTTTCAAGTGAACATGAGAGGAGAATGAAACATTGCCTGAAGAAAAGTATAAATCTTCTTTGTAAGAAAGTTCATCTAATGCTATGCTTAATATAACTCAATTAGTAACGGAAAAAAAAAAAGAATATATAGTATGTGATTTGATTATATAGGGTAGTTCTTAATTGTATTCCTAGAGAAGAAACTAGTAAAAATTTGCCCCCTTTTTTGGCAGTAGAACAGCCACTCATGTCTCTAATATGGAAATAAAATTAATTGTCTTATAACGAAGCTGAAAACATAATGACTTGGGTTTGTCTGCTGTCCTGCCATTGGCCTCTACTTGTTTGTACTCACTTCTTTGTTTAATCACACAAAATGAGGCATCAAAGTGGGACCAAGATTAGTTTTTAGGTAATTAGCAATATGATTTTCAATGTGGAGTTAGGAATTGCCAGCACATTCTAGCTTTCATCACTTTCCTGTTTCTGGTACCTCTTCCTTATGAATCACTAATGATCTAAGCAAATCCTGTAGCAGATCTGACCTATCAGTGCACAGAGTTAGGAGAAATTATTTGGCCAAAACCATCGTTTTATGTTTTCTTATAGAAAAAATTGAGGTTAAGTTTTTAAGAGCTATATTGCAATTTAGCAATCTCTGCCTTAGGGAATGTCACATGCAGAAGAAACAGCTCAATTCTACTGTGCCTTTGGCCTTGACATAATATCCCAAACAATCTACAAAGTCAATGATTTGGTACACAACTAATAAAGTTTAAGATAACTTGTATATACAGCAGACGTATTCATTGAAATAAGTTTGTATTAGCAGCAGGTGTGCATAGTGTAGATCATTGCATACTTCCTGCAGAGCATTTATTTGAAGAATAAGCGTCCTTTCAGTATCAGATATTTTGAAGTGAATCATCATTATCATTAACAATGATTAGCAAACACTGTTTGCTACATGGTGAGCTGCCCTGATTCTACAAAAGCCTCCTACTATAGGACAGTCCTCAGCAAACCACCCACCTGAACCAGGCCTAACAGGAGCCCCAAAAGCATTAACAACCCCAGTGTCTACTCACAGACTAGATCTCACCAACAAGACGAATGTTATGTGTTCAACAATGGTATCACCTCTGATCACAGTGCTGAGCTCCAGCTACTCTTCCTGTTTCCTGTGTCCAGCTGTGGTACCATCCATTTTTAAACACATTTCATGATTGGCACCAGGGTGTTAGCATCTCAAAGCTGAACAGTCTGGCAAATTGAATGTGTTTATTTGGCATGATCCACAGACTGCTGATGCTGCAGAGAATCCATCTATTGATTTTGATGGGTTTGGTGTTTGCTTTCTTATTGCTATGAAGCAGAAATATTTTAGATATTAAAAGAATTGCTATTATTGCAGTGTATTAAAAACATGAAGTTCACACCTTAATATTAGGGAGAATAAATGACCAAGTGTTTCAAGGTAAAGATGAAATCTGTCTTGGTCAAACTACAGCAGCCATGGTAACAGAACACATGGAAGATGGCTCACCAATGGAACACAAATCAAGCAGATTTAGGACTCTGTCCCTGGAGTTGTAAGTTAGACAGAACAAATCTGGGACGTGGGATCTGGGAACTGTGAACAGAACACTGTGAGCAATGCTGGGTGCTGCAATTGTTCTAAGGTGTCATTGGTGGTACCAGAGCATGGCTTACTCCTTCCAATAGTTAAATCAGAAGTGACAGGTGGAAAGAACATTGGGAAACCACAATCACAGAAACTGAGCGCTAATTGTGTTGTTTCCCGTTTTGCTTTGGCAATTTTTTTCCTTCAAAATAATACATAAAAAACACCCAGAGACTTACCAGATAGCAAGAACAGATAGAAGAGCAAAACAGCCCAGGCATCTCTCTACTAATGTAAGACTCAGATCACTTGCCTAAAATGTAAGTGCACACTAAGAAATACATATCAGTAGAAGCCACAATAATCTCATTACTATGCAACTCTTCAAGCAAAATCTAGAGCAAACTAAAAGAGCAGATTTAAGGCACTGTTAAAATCAGTGAAGGCTGGTAGGAAGAACAGTGTACAGCAATCAGCAATGACTTAACTTCAGCTGCAGCACTTATGGCTGCATATCCACAGAGATATGCAAAACCAAAAGGATAAGCAGAGAAATATGGCACCTCGTAAATGAAAATTCTGCAAAAGGAAAATCTTGAATTGGAACACCACTGAAATACTAGAATAGCAAAAATAAAAGCACAAAACCACTAAACAGTATGCTTCAAAATTCCATCTAAATATGTCTGTTTGCTCAAGACCTTTTACAGAAATGTGAAGTACTCTGCAGCGATCCACAACACCACCTCAGGTTGGTAAAATAAATTCTTAACTGTTGTTTGGTGTTGCCATAAGTGGGATAGTACCACTGCCACAACATAAAAATTGTGGATCAGGCTCTGTTCAGAATCAGCTGCTCCAAGAAAACCACATGTGAAGAAGAAAGCAAAAGAACAAGTAACCATAGGAATCTGTCTCAACAGAAATGCATAAGATGAAAGGAAGTACTCAATAGAAAGTGACATTTTAGACAGGAGAAGCTGAAAGCAAAGATACACAAAACATCTGCTTTTTTTTAATATAAACTTTAAATCTCAAACATAATGTCACTGAAACGAAGCAGTTATGAGAGCTGGACATTAGAGATTAAATCAACGTCTAAAATTAACTACAAATTGTTATGAGAAGATCTGGGTGCTGGATAGAAAGGCTTTGTCCTCCAATAAAGAAAAAGAAGTAATTACCAAGCAGAAGGTTTTTTGCATCAGGAAGTGAGACTGGAAATATTTGAGTCATATATACTGGATCTTGATACAAGACTCCCCCCAGTGAACCTGGTAAATGGAAACCAGCTAATAGGAAGTGCTACAAAGACAAGAGAAACATTAGGCAAAGTCATTAGCAGTGAATGCCCAGCACAAGAGTGAATCTCTGCTCTAATGAGAAGTCAGGAACAGTAGGAAAAGGCCCAGAACAGGAGGGACCCATGTACCAGTTCTGGCACTGGGCAGCCTTAGCACAGCGAGTGATTACCTGCCACCCTTCAGGTAACCATCTCCATGCCTGCCATGGTTTGTATAAAACAAAACACTATTCAGAAACAACTAGCATGAGGCTTTGGCTCACCATTGTGGTAAGAGACAACATTTCATAGACTTTTTTTTTTTTTCCTGTTTAGGTCTCATAAGAAATACAACATAACATGTTCAATCAAGGTGCTTCCATCAGGACAGAGCATTCTTCATTACAAGCATTGGCATTACTTGATGTTGTTTTCTCTGACCCGGTGTAATTGTCAATCTGAAACCTGCCATGCAAAATATTTCAGAAAAATGTGTTTGCAAACATAAGACTTGATAGTTCCCTATTATTCAGACAGCTGATGTGCTATAAAAACCTTTCAAACATGAAAATAAACAATTGTAGAGGTAACTGATAAATTATGTCAAAATTTTACCCTGACTACTCAACTACTGGGTGCAGCAGATTAGCCTCAGACTAATCAGTACAAAGTCATCCCAGACACATGTTTGAGACAGTGGGTGCTATTAATCTCTCTTGTTTGAGGGGGAGCAGTGTCTATTCTCACTCTTCCACACCACTACAGTCTGTGACTGTATTTGCATTTTGCATATTTTGTGACTAAGTGCATTTGCATGCTCTGCTGGTGTATATAGTAATTTAGATTAGATCACTAATTAAGTAAACATACTTTTTCATTTTAAACTTTAATCAGTTGTGAGCTGTCTTTTTTAACAAAATCTAGGATATGTAAATCTTCCTTCATACTGTTATCCACTACCAATTCCATTTGAGAACACAGTCCACAAAAGGTAATTAAAACCTAAGAAAGAAAAATGCATATTTTCTCATTTACTTACTTTTCATCATGTCATTTCATACAGTAAAATTGCCTTAAATTTCATAAAATCTGGTAGCCAAAAAGACTTTCAAATATAAACCCAGAGCTGCTCATCAACAGAATATCAAATATGTGAATTGAAGCTATTTAAAAAGAAAACCCTGTCCTGCTGTCCTATCTACCCACTGTTGCAAAGATTACATTTTTCCCAGGCCAGTAACTCTCAGGCACACTCAAAACATGATAAAGCAGCATGTCCATTGTACAGCACAGGTAGAAGGTGGCAAGAATTTAAAGTACTGTCTGCAGCCAAACATTTTTTTGTGAGTGTTTAAATGCATTTTATGCCAACTCTCTGCAGAAACAGACTACCATGCACTGGCCTATCAACACCATGCCATCAAAAGCTTTTGTTCCCTTCCTTTATGTCCTGTCCACTCATTTGGTGGAATATTACCTCTCCTAGAATTTAGCTCTGACAAGGTCATTTTTTTCCTTAACATCTCTACTTAAAGAAAAAATTAGAAACTGTAAACTGCTCTACCATGTCAGGAAAACAAAAACAAGGGGAAAAGTAAAAGGACAGTGTGTAAAAGTTTTAATTCTTGACAGTGGGTTATATAAACACTGAAATTCTACCGGAGTATTAGTATTGTAAGTCTCTCTATTGGTCAACAAAAGTTATTTCCCTTCTTATTTCTATATTCATCTTTACTTAGTGATACGACATATTACATTCTTCACTTCAGGTGTTTATATTCAGACTCTTGTGGTAGCATAGTGGAATATTGAAACTGTAAAAGACATTTGGATTTCAAGAGCATCGATTTGCCTCAGTGTTCCAAAATACAGAACACAAGCAGAACGTGCAATTTCTGCATGGGTCATTTATTTTGCTCTTTTGGAGCGGCAGCCAAGAGTGTCACCTTTCTTACTATGATTAATTGACAAGTCAGTCATAATTAGCTAGGAATCCCCTGGTCATGCACGCCATCGAGATATACAGACTGAAATTAATAGAAAAGCTCAGGTTTCCTGAAAGAAATGAAAATACTCTGCAGTTGGTTGTTACCTAAACCCAAGGGAGGGTTGCTCTGAGATTCAAACATCGAGACTTGCTGTTATACCCCAGAGGATGACATAAGGATTTATACACTTTCTAACAGCTTCATATTTACCATTATAACTCAAGACATTCATATTATATATATGAAACATCGGTTAGCTTTCTTAGTCTGTCATATTTTTTCTTCGTTCACACCTCTTGGCAATCAATTACGCATGTTAATTGCAGTCGATGCAGTGAAGAGCCCTTTATTCAATTTTCAATAAGTTCTTTTATTTCCAGTAGAAACACCTTGTTTTTGTATAATGAAACAGTCCAAGTGAGAAATACAAATCCACTTTCTCCATGCCATTTATTACACTGTGCAATGTACAGCTTCCTATACTCACTGCTCATGTCATTTGGCCTCCATAGCACGTTTTTGCCAGCACACTGCAAGCCCCTCAATACCAAATCTTTGTAGCCTCTTTTTCAACATTAAAGAGTAAGTAGACAGCCTTGTGGGCTAACTCTGTTTGCTCTTGGATTCACCAGTGCTACACAATAATTATTTCTTTTTGCATTAGAGGTTAGTGATTATAGTACATGACAAAGGTGCCAGAGACCGGGGTCAGTTCCCTCATCAGAAAAAGATGTGAGAAGTATTGTCCAGTTGATTAAATCCCAATAAAAGTTGCAAATTGCGAGTTCTGCCTTTGAAAGGTCGTCAAGATGTATTATAAGGGTTCTGAATGAATCCCCAGGATGCATAATTAAGCAATCAGATACATTGTATTATCCATTTCCATAAATTAACATCTGAATCAGAATAGTGTGCTCAGTCAGTGTGTCACGAAGGAAAATGGAATATCAAGAGAGCCATTCACCAATCAACACTCTTCACTTTCCTCAAGGCAGTCCTTTCTGTAAGGTTAATATGACATTAAGTTGATGGAGTAATATTTTTGCTGATTGTAGCTGCCCACAAACATTTTTCTGTTACATATCATAGCCTGTAAGTGGCTAAAAGGAATTATTTTCTGTTCCACAGTCGTATGTGCTGAGTTTTTCTCACATGCATTATTTGAATTCCACTTAATGAGGAAAAAAAGAAAAAGAAGTTGAAGCATCTTCCATCATAATTTTACTGCCTAATTTTAAAACTGTTATTCCTACTTGTAATCTCCATTACCAATGCATGAAACAACCAAATACAGAAACAACTTTGGTAAGGCAGGAGCATTAGACATAGGTTTTATGCCAGTCTTTATATTCAGAACTATAAGAACTGTTATATGTAATTGTTATCTCTCTCATTTCCCAGAATATGACTGGTTCCAGTAAAGATCAGGAGCTTTTTTGGCTACAGAAACTTTCCATGTGTCACACCATTCAAGAAAGAAAAACTGACAAAAAGGATAATTATGGAATGAAACCTACTTTGCTTCTCAGTATAAAACAGTTCTAAACGTTAGTGTGTGAATGATCATAGTGTGCTATCCACATGGCAATACAGAAACATAACCTGACACCTTCCCAGATATAACAAAACTTTTCTGCAGTGATCGTACACTGCTGATCATTTAATACATTATGATAATTTGAACAGAAATGAGATGCAATGAAAAATAGTATCTAAAAATCATGTCTCCAAACAGATAGGTATAAGAAGACTACAACTTACTTTTAAAAATATGCAGGAGTTCATGTTTTGAAATCACATACTTTTTCCCTCCTAATTCTTTGATATAATGATACATAAATTCTGGAGGGTCTCCATCTTTTAGTGCCATTTAATTAAAAAAGGAATTATGTGTTTTCCTCTTTAGAAACAGGGACAGCATCAACTCAGTATGCCTGTGTCCTACAGACAGGTCTCCAGAACATTTGGGAAAGCAAGGCTGGTTGAAGCAACTTTTTAATTATCTGCCAATTGCATGGCTGTGTCCCATAGCCTCTGCTCTACCCCACACTTTCTGACTCCAGCCACAGACCTTCACTCTGTGCCTCTCAAACACACCTGTTGCAGTTAGCTTCAGTTGCTGCAAGCAAGCTACCTCTCCCTTCTTGATAGATAAATTGGTTTGGATTGGCTTTAGACAAGGAATAATTCCGACACGACACTGTATTTATTGAAGAATCCACCAGCTGCTCATTAGTCTTTTGAGACAGTAAAGCTGCAGTGTGGTTAGCAAGTTAACCAAATTCTGATTTTCTAATGAAAGGGCATATTTTGCTGCCTGGTCAAAGGTGTGGTGCCCTTATGTAGCTGAGTCAATTTTTAAACAGAAATTACCTGCAGGCAATTTTTGGGTTTGTGCCTTACAAAACAGACAGAGGAAAAAGTATTAAATGAACTCATTTAGGGAAAGTGGAACAGTTCTTTCATTTTAATTTTATATTCCTATTATTATTATTATTCTAAAAAGGCAGTGAAATTATATTATCAGCACACATTTATGGAAGTAAAAGTAATAATAATAAAATATAAGCAATAAAGTAATAATGAAGACTTTATTAAAAATATATACTAAATTCTCCTTTTCTGGAAAAGAAAAGGTTGAAGAGAATATCTAAAATCATCTTCCGAATACCTATGAGGAGTTTAACAAGATAAAGCCAGACTCTACTGTCATGTATGGAGGTAGGACAAAGGACAGAGACACAAATTTAAATGAGAGATGCAGACTGAATGTAGGAAGACCTTTTCCATCTCAAGAACAGCCATGCAGTGTAGCAAGTTTCCCAGAGAGGTTGTGCAGCCTCCAGCCTTGGAAACTTATAAGATCCAACCAGATAAAGCCCTGAGCAGCCTGGTCTAATCTCACAACTCACCCTGCCTTGAGCAGCAGGCTGCACTACAAACCTTCCACCTCAGTATGATCCAATGAAAGCTTAAAAAATGTGTACACATCTTCCAAGTTTTTTGCCATTTAACCTGAACATACATCAAAATAGAAAATGTGAAAACAGAGATTTTGGCAAAGTTTTCCTTCCTGAGGGGAAAAAAAGAAAAACTGTAATTCAGTGAAAACATTTCAGATTTTACTCCAATACTTGTCCTTGCAATGTGCTCTTCTAGGGGGTTTGTTTGTTTTTTTGTTTGCTTGTGTGGCTGGCTGGGCTTTTGTTTGTTATTGTTTGTTTTTGGGGGGGTTAATTTTAATTAAACATCTGAAGAATATATTAATTTCTAAGTTTACGAGGATGATACCACGTTTAATTTCAAAGATCTTGTATTTTCTCTTCTGAAGGGAATTACAAGACAAAGAAACAAAGTACTATAATAATTTTTAAGATAAATGTGACCTGAACACTGGCAATAAAAATAGTTGTGAGGTAATCTTGAAATATCCAGGTACAAAGCCCTATCTGTGATTAGTTTTCACTCCACAGCATAACAAACATGAAACAAATACAGCAACTGCCCATCACATGCAGTCTTACAAGATTTCTAGTACAGAAACCGAGGCTAGACAAGGATGTTGAAAAAAGAGCAATTGTTCTTTATTGATAAATTATTTCACTGTTCAACAACACACAGTTCAAAAACAAGATTAACAAGAAAAAATGCAGCACTGCTACTTCTATTGTTATTCAATCTGATTTTAGCTAACTAAAATAATAAAACCGTAACACATTCAGCTACACTGTAAGGTGACATATTAATTTTATTATTAAAATGGATGATGATCATGCAAAGCATTGCTGAATGTATTTCTTTTTAAAGAACTTTTGTCTTCATAAGTATATAATCAATACTGATTTGAAGCTCTTTGCAGCACAGTAGACTTGGACCAGTTTGGATACTGCACATTTCAGTTGTAGGTCAAGTGAAATTTAGGCCATCTGCAAAGCTGAAAATATCTTCACTGACAACAAATGCTATGAAACTATGTTGAAATCCTGAAACCTACTGAACTACACAGGGGGCAAGAGATGTAATGTCTTTTATTAGACCAACTGACAATCAGAAAATAGACTTAATGCACAGAGTCCTTTCTCCAGGTACAATACATACCTTCATTTCATTCATTCACTTCCTTTCATTCATGTCTATACCAAAAATAAATTTAGGACCTGGATTTAACCTCTGAGAACCTTAATATCAAAGGTCTTCAAGAGACGAGATGCTGTCTTGTGGCATATTGTTCCATGAGTCAGTCTACTCTTCCACTCCAGAGAAAGGGAATGCATCTGCCAATGCAAGTCCAATCATGTAAGGAAATAAACTCTACACTCCTAATTTTTCCTTAGACACTTAGATCTTATCACTTGCTCCCAAATAGTTTACATTTAATAATTTTGTCCTGGTTTGGGAGGCTGCATAGCTGATTTGCTTGTCTAAATCAAGACCAGAACAAACATGGGATGCCTGAATGGAATCATGGAATCACAAAGTGGCTGAGGTTGGAATGGATGTGTGGAGGTCATCTGGTCCAAGCTCCCTACTCAAGCAGGGCCACACAGAACCAGTTGTTGAGGACCACATCCACATGGCTTTTGACTGTCTCCAAGGAGGAAGGACTCCACAGCCTCTTCAGGACACCCATGTTTTCACAATAAAAGTAGATTTGTAAACTGCTGCATTATGATGCTCTTAATAAATAAGGTAGAATTTCCCAGAGCAGTTTATTGACAGCATTTTAAAAACACATCAGTCAGACCAGAGAACAGCCAAGGAATGCATCTTAAGAGAAATGTGTAACTGTAAACAAAAGGAAATCAATACAAGTGTTTAGACTAGCTCTCCACTATGCAAGGAATAATAAAAAAAATGAGACACTATTTCTCCTTTTTGGTGCTAGTCATTCCAGTTGTTAAAGACCATGTTCTAAACAAAGTAACTTTTTCTTGTTCACAAAAAAACCCAAAAGCCTAATCACATTTATCAATAGATAGTGAAAAGCAAAGAAAACAAGTTAAATACGTGAAGTACACTTAAGAACTCAGATACTACTATAATCTAATTTCTTTGTATCCTTCTCAAAACAGCAACAGAAAAGCAGGCTCTCATGTAATTTCTGATATTATATTTTATTTTTCTTGACAGCAAAAGATCCTAATCTGATCCATTTGCAATTTACTTCAATGCTTCATAACATTTTGTCTTAACAAGGAAGTTAATTTGTAACAGCTGTATGCTGAGTAGTTTGGACAACTCAGAATTAATAGAAACAGCATTGTGAACATCTTGAAAAAAATCTCAGTATTTCCACTTTTTTTTTTTATTGAAGGATATTCTTTTTGAAGAAGTGTTGCATGCATCTTTGAGGCAAAATTGCTGCTATACAAGATAAGTAGGTGTTTTCTTAGCAATCAAAGCAGGTAATATCTCCAATGGAAATGAAACAATGCTTTGACACTTAGAGAGGCACATACATACACAAGAACATGAATACAGCCAATAACTCCACTAACACAATGGTTCCCTTTTCAGGAAGTCCCCAGATGGCTCTGATAGAAAGCACAACAAACCAACCCACTCATTTGGCTCTGCTAGGCATCCTGCAGTAACAGGAAATTACCAAATTAACTGTGACAGGGACACAGTTAATAGAATGTACCACAGTACCACAGAATGGAATGGAGCTTGATAAAGTGATTTTAGAAATATGACAAAAAAACACATGAAATATGAGACATAAAAATATGACAAAACCAAGATAAACAGGTTCTCTTCAGAAACAAAAGAATACAAACTAGAAAACAAACCAAGAAGCAGTGGTGTTGATATCCACTGTAACAAAACACCCCCAAGTTTCATACAAGCTCCTCACTGCCAGGTAACAGCACATACAGAAGAGGTTTCCTATCTAGAAGCAGTCCCTAAAGAGCCTCTTCAACGCCAGTCTCAAAATAATCCATATATCTTCCATGGAAGTGCATCCTTTTAAATGCAGATCTCCTAAAGCAGTGTGTGGAGGAACTGAATTTTTGTTAGGGTTCCCATAGCTCTCTTCAAACACAGCCCCACATCCTCATGAGCAGCGTGCCAAGCTCTGTGCTTCAGTCATACAACATTGACATATGCACAGAATTACTCTGTACATTTTCACACTATAATACAGATCTCTTCTACAGAGCTAATCTTCTTTTAATTTATATTGAAATTTCCTGTAAATCACATTGTCAAGCACCCCATAACAGTTGAATAGCTTCAAAAATTTCATGTCCTACTTTTTTGAGCTGCACCGGCATGACTTTAACCTAAAACTTTCATTGTTTAAGATGACTGCAGTCATTCCCAGGAGACGAAAAATGAGATTCATGGGCATTCTCCTGCATAGCTAGAATAACTTAGTGTTGTTTCCTTCCTGATTAAGTTTTTTTTTTTTTCATTTTAACCAATTCCTTGTGATAAAGGCACCACATAACAGAGTAGGAAACTTCATTTCACTTACTTCTCTTCTGTACTATTATTTGATTAAGATTTTTTTTCCTACTTTAATTACTGTATTCTTTCCTTGACGCAGTAATCAGAAGACATATAAACAAAAGTTTATATGTTGTTTAAAAAAGTGAACAAGCCACATAACTCTGTTTTGTCGTAACCATTTTTCTGTGTATATCAATTGGTTTAACAAATTTTTATAATGCTTGCTTAATAAATAAATAGTTCTTCATTCTCTGCTGAAATCTTATAAAAGGCAATGAGTACTACCACATCTTATACACAGATATCATTTTATAGAAAGTCCAGTGAGATCCAGAAATTCCAGCCATGAGGTGAGGGAATACAGCTGGGCACTGACATGACCAGTAACAGCTGGGACAGGGGGCCCTGGGCTGAGTCAGAATGGGTGTCCTGCCTCCTCGGGCAGGAGGGGATGGGGCCAAGAAGGCCTGTTACTTTTTACTTTCTTAAGGATATGGTTTTAGGATGCTGGGGTTGCACGCTGCTAAGACAGAAGTGGCCATTAACTTCAAGAACATTTCAACACAACTAGCATACTCAGTCTTTCATTTGTGATAGTACATTTTTAACAATCAACTTTTCACCACCTGTTCAGCACACTTCCCTTTTTAAACAGAAATGTGTACCAACAAATAACCCCAAATCCCAAAAGATCATTAATATCTATAAAATAAATATGTTTCATAATTGCTCACTGGAATCTCTTCATTTACCTCCCATTCTCTCCACGAAATGTCAGTAACAGAGCTCATACTGAGCTCCAACCTGTCCTTTGAGAGGGAAGGAGATTCATGTCCCTTTTAGGCCTCAGCTTCAGGCCTATCCTAATCACTGCTAAGTTTTGTTATTTGTGGCACGTTTCATGTTCTGAAAGTTTTTTTTCCCTCAGCAGAATAATGGTAAGTCATCTTACAGAATTATCCCAGATATATAAAGTATTTTAGAATATAAAAAATTATAAATGTGCCAAATATATTTTCATGTGTATTTTCTTCTACAAAAATTGATGTTCTTAAGTCATAACATTAAGCGTTAATATTCTTCTTTTTTACAGAAATCTATAAGAATAAGCAGTTCTTAGGAATTTGGTGAATGATACAAGGAAAGTCTCAGGCCTCAGTCCACAAGAAATTTCTGTGCTGTCATACCTAAGTTTTAAGCATATGACTAGGAATTAAATCCTTAAACCCCATACTTAGTGATTTTGGCTCTTTATTCAGTGAGTGAAAAATCAGGCAAGTCAGCAAGTGTCCTAATACCTAGACACTTACAAAGACAGAGACATGTCTGAAGTCCTCCTCTCCCTTAGACTGATCTTATTTCTGTGTTAGGGATTCACAGCCTGGACCTGTTCCTGCATTTGGATGCCTTTGGATGTGTCTTTTGTGTAATACAGCTGCATCATGCTTCTTAACACACTGAGGAGCCTTCTCTGCAGCTTGAGGAAGAATAAGACACATCTCTCATCTCTTGCAAATGTGCTGCAGTCAACGAGCTCTGAACTTTCATTATCCTCTGACAAATTTCTGTTATCACATAACTCACAGTAAAAGACTGATTGGGCCAGAAGGAGACAAAGACTGAGGTTTGGTAGTGAAGGCTTGTAATTGCTTTCCGTGTTATCACTAGTTCTGAACAGCTTGTGGATTAAAGAGCCATTTGTCACTGAGCATAGCTTTATTCAATACCAAAAAGCCTATACTGTATTAACGTCATCATCTTGACTGACTTCCAAACAGTTTAATGTAAATTTCTCTTATTTGCCACAATAAATATCTTGCTGTGAGTAGGTAGATATTTTTCTCCTTCTGATATTTTAGAATTTTAGAGTACCACTGCTACTCTGAGATCTTCATTAAGTCCTTTATATGACTTCTCATAGCAATCATTTAAAAAATACAAAACCTGAGCTCGAGGTCTGTGTCAAAAATGATGCATTTTTATTTGTTCCTGAAATTTCAAGCTATCCATCTGCTTGAAAACTCATGTCATTGACTTCAGAAAATATTGTGGAAAATGTGATCTTTACTTAAGAATTCATCACTACTTTATATTTGAAGATTTAGATTTTTCAGTAACTAATTTTCCACCTACTAAACATGAACTACCACTATCAGAGTAACTTGAAAAGCATATCTATTTCTAATGGTGTAAATACCATAAATACCTCTTTTCTTTAAATCTTTGCAGAAATATGGTACTATCCTTTCTTTCACTCCATGAGAACAGAGAATGAAAATGGGGTTTCTTAATGATTTGTGCATTCATCTGTTTGTTACAGAATAATTTGAGAAATTAAGGTCAGTCAAGAGACATTGGGACAAGTATTTTCAAAGATTAATTAAATAAAAATCCAGAAAATCAGAAATTTAGCCCATAATTTCTAGGTATTGCCCTGTAATGAAAACACTTAAAAATCCATAAATTATCTTGAGCAACACATTTACTGAGTATCTTAATGATATTTGTCAAGATGGCATTTCAATATACTTCTTAGTATATAAAAATATTCCAACACAGAGATCATTTACAACTACTCAAAACAAATATAAGTACACCATAATTGCAGGCAAAATTCTAACACAGAAGATAGAATCAAAAGACAATGAGTCTAGATAATAGTAGATGGTAAAACAAGTATCTTTTCTGCAGGTGTTCTCTTTTCCACAGAATGAGAAATTAATTGAAGGCATCATACTTGTGTCTCACCCAGTTTTGTGTCAAAAAGCCTAGCAGTGCCACCACATCTCAATTCTCTCACTGCAACAAAACCACTGAAAGCTGAACTGCAAATAGATGCAATTACCCTAGTGAATGTGTCCAATTTTCTGTACCAGCTTTCATTCAAGATGAACAGAAGATTCACTCAGTCTCAACAAGCTACAAAGGAGGTCTGCAATATGACAGAAAACAACAGAAATACATTCAGAAGCAGACAGTGATTTCTGTGGAGGAAGAAGTGTAAAAGCTTGCACACAACTAAAGAGCATAAAGGTTACCAAAGACTTTTCAGAATATATTAAAAGAGACTTCAGTATGAACAAAAAAAGTAGAAGCCATATCCCAGTGGAACAGAATACGTGTTTCTTTCAGTTCTTAATGAATATTAATGGAAGATAGGAATATGAGTCTTTGACATTATAATATTTTCACTGTTGAGACTTTGTTTGAAAGTAAAATTATTTATTCACTTAAGAGCCGATTCTGGACCCACTGAACTTACTGATAAAATTACCTTGATCTCCATGGGTATGCCCTGCAAGTAATCAACAAAAATTTTGGTCCTCAAATCACACTTAAGTATAAATCATGAAATCCAGGTTTGAGTGTCTTTGAATTTCCCTGTTTAAAGCGGTCACCACTCTCCATCCCCAAGATTATGACCAGCTAATGCACAGTTTTTAATGCATTTCATTCTCTGTCAGCTCTCCATCCCTCAGTTCTTGGGTCTACTTGGTACTATCTGACAGACCCTACACAGGAAATGACAATCACATGAGGAATGCTGAATAACAGACCAGAATGACCATACAGCCTCAGGTGTCTCCCAGTTTAGCCCATGAATGACAAAAGGGTCTGTCACAGGATATTTTGATGTGCTGAAAGAGACATTACACCAGAAGAACTGAGGCATGGAACAG
Organism: Leptocoma aspasia; assembly: GCA_013399835.1. Taxonomy (NCBI): domain Eukaryota; kingdom Metazoa; phylum Chordata; class Aves; order Passeriformes; family Nectariniidae; genus Leptocoma; species Leptocoma aspasia. Next base: position 10,421 of record VXAX01007768.1, on the reverse strand, counting down.
ACACCTTCACTGGGTAGGACTGTGTTGTGGTTTGATGCTGGCCAGATGCCAGGCACCCACAAAAGTCTCTCACTCACTCCCCTCCACAACTAAATAGAGGGGAGAAAATATAACAAAGGTGAGTTAAGGACTGAAAGAAAACACTTATCAATTACCATCAAGGGCAAATGAGCCTCAACTTAGCGATATTAAGTGAATTTATTACTAACAAAATCAAAGCAGGGCACTGAGAAGTAAAATAAGCCCTTAAAAACACCTTTCCCCCTGCCAACCCCTCCCTCCTTCCCACCGACAGCGCAGGGAGACAGGGAGTAGAGGTTTTAATCAGTTTATCATTTATCACACGTGGTTTCTGTCCCAGCTTAGGGAGAGAGCCTTCCTTTGCTGCACCGCGAGGTCCCTCCCACAGGAGACAGTTCTCCGCAAACTTCGCTGATGTGGCTGCATCCCATGACCAGCAGTCCTCCCAAAACTGCTGCAACATGAGTCCCTCCCACACAGTCCCAAAACTGCTGCGGCATGGGTCACTCTTCCACAGGGTGCTGTCCTCCAAGGACAGGCTGCTCCAGCCTGGGAGCAGAGGCCCCTCTCCAGGGGTCTCTCACTGGATCACAGCCTCCTCCAGGCATCCACCCGCTCTGGCATGGGCACCTCCCCCATGGGCTGCAGGTGGATCTCTGCATCCCCCATGGATCCCCATGGGCTGCAGTGGCACAGGTGCTTCACCATGGTCTCACCACGGCCTGCAGGGGAATCTCAGCTCCAGCACCTGGAGCACCTCTGCCCTTCCTTCTGCACTGACCTTGGTGTGTGCAGAGCTGTTCTGCTCACATGTTCTCAGTCCTACTCTGTCTGGAATTAAAACTGTGCCACCAACTTTGTTTTAATTTCTTCTTAACTATGTCATCACAGAGGCATTACCAACATCTCTAATTGGCCCGGCTTTGGCCAGCAGCATGTTCATTCTCAGAGCCATTTGAGGCATATGCTCTGCCAGACATGGTGGAAGCTTCTGGAAGCTTCTCACAGAAGCCACCTCTGTGCCCTTCCCACTACCAAGAGCCAGGCCGTGTAAAAACCAACACAGACTGCTCCTACTGAACAGGTAGATGCTCTGCTCTGAATGGAAATGGGAATATGGTCAGAAGTGCACAGGTATGGAGGCTATTATCACATGGAACACACCAGCAAATAGGAAGCACAGAATCATAAGACCCACTGACAACTCCATCTCCCTTTAGACAGCAAAAGGTGTTAATTTATTCCTATGGAGTAATGAGATACTAGAAAGCTTAAATTACTTAAAGAGTCCATGCGAATTAAGACCTCAACCAGAAGAAATCAACAAAAAGTAAATAAATTTTATTCTCTTTATGTTATTTTCATGAAATGCTGGTGACTTAAAAAAAATTGCTTTTTTCCCCTTCTTTTTCCTTTGCATAATCTTTGATCGACCTTTCTTGTGACCTTTCATGCTAAAATTTTCTGGCCCAGCAGTCATAAGTCATGCCTCTGTCTTCACTTTCAATGATTGCTCTTCCCACATGTTAATTGGGGTTTTTTTATAATTATAATAATACTTTTTAAAAATTATACCGATATTATTTTCACAGCTAGGTGATTTCTGGGGAGGAAAATATATCTAACCATCTCATGTAGGGATTCCTATACCTTTGTTGGTTTGACCTAATCTATAGAGTAAAGCATACTTGCATATCCATGAAAAAATCCATTAGCATTAGCAGAAAATACATTAATGACTACTAAATAACAGAAAATGCCATTATTAAAATAAAAGTGTATTAAATGCAGTGGTAGAACAGAGGCACCTCACAGGAAATCTATATACTCAATACTGTATTATTCACCAGTCTATGTGATTGAAATCACAGGTCATTATTTGTAAAATTTAAATGGCTCTTCAAATCATCACAAAGAGAAACATTTTGAACATGACATGCCCTTGCCCACAATCAAGCACCTGAAACTCTTTACAGTAGCTATCCCTTCCTGAATTACATCAAGAAAACACTATAAATCAAAACCACAAATTATAAGGAACAGCAAACAGAAGCATTAAATAAATGGAATATCTACCCATCTCCACTACAGAATCAGCACAGGAAGGAAACAGAAAAACATGATAAAACGCATACAATTTAGAAGAAAGCTCCTTTCATACTATTGCTCCTGAACTAGAAAGATGAAAAGAAAGCCCTAGATGCTTGTAATCTGAGTGTATGGGTGGTTCCAACCACACATTCTATCAATTTAAATTCCCAGATTAGATAAAACCTGAGGAAGTATATATAAATTTTGTGTTACACACAAAAGCACCCTCTCTGACTCGCTTTGTAATACCTGGTTGGCTGTGATAAAGGAGTTCAGTGTCAGCAAGTGCAAATCACATTTCTTTTCTAGCATGTTATAAAAATGTATGTTGCAAGCAACCTCTCCCCTCACAGGCTACAGATACCATCCCAGTACAATTTGTCTATTTGTGCAGTTTTGCTAGTGCTGGCAGTAAACCAAAAATTCCTCTTCTGAAGAAAAAAAATCCAAAACCAATCTTAGTTGATGTTTCTTCTGTGAGAATAAAAGCTGATTAACCCTTTGGTGCCCAAGAGTCAGCAGTTCAGTGATGCTAAGCATTAATGCAGGCTGTTTATTTCTGTAGTCTTTAGTGACTTTGTTGAACAGTCACAGACCTGTCTTTCAAGTCACTCCATAGTTCAGAGTTTTCTTCATACTTCTGATCCTTTGAAACATAGAAATGAAGATGCTCAGCTGACCTTTGGTTTAGGAGAAGCACAAAAAAAAGACACAGTAAGCAGAGATTTGACAAACGAAATGGACACAGATCCTCTTGGGTATACGCAACTGTGCTTTCGCAAAGATAAGAAGTAACTGTGCCCAATATTTAAGGCAATGTAACTCTGTGTACCACACCATCACAGCAGTCTTGTTAATTTAAGCTCCTCTCTTTTGATATCATGCATTATTATCTAAGTTCCTATATGCTGTTGGGCAAGAACCTTTGCAAATAAGGGTTCTGTTCCTTCCTTTGTGAGAGCTGAAATTATTCACACATCCTCCTTGCAAACAAGGAGAATAAACCGAGCCAAGAATTCCAGGAGAAAGTGATTTCCAACACCATCTTGATTTTGCCTGTTTATCAGCTTCAATGGCCTCAAACTATATTCAACTTCACTCACAAATGACAATGGATGACTTTTTTTTTATTTTTTAATGCAGGTGAGGAATCCAGACAACAGAGTGCAGTTACACTTATGACCCATTTGCTTCACAGGGAAGACATGGGAAATAGGGAACATTCCCCTTCTAAACTCTTCTCAGATTCAATGAGGAACCTTTAATCCCATTTGTAAAATGGTGAGCAAGGTAGTAGAGGGAGTCTGGCTCGGAGCTTGTTCTGCCCATCTGTTCTCTGTAAGTCTGACACGTAGTTCTGCTCTTGCTAGCAAAAGAACATGTCCCTGGATTGTCATTATCCATTTACAACTCTGATATCATAGTATCAACTGCAGGAACTTCTAATACAACAAATAAAACTGTCCCCTCCTTTTGTGGAGCAGGGAAAAGTACATCATGGCTTCTGAAAAGAACTAAGAAAGGGTGCTTTAGAAGTCAATGAAATTTAACCAACACTGGAATTCTAGTAAATAGCTAGGGATTCAGTTTTATGTTCTTTGTCTGATTCTGTATTCCAATGTCTTTTGGAAGCTAACTGTAGCAGAAAAATATTATATTCTTGCTTCCCTTTTATGAAATTAATCCATTTTAAGGCAGGTGTTGAGAATGAGATTAGGTCAAGGCTTGCATAAACAAAATATTTCCTCAAATACTAATGAAAAATAAAGGCAAATAAAAGCATGCACTTTCCTGAAGGACTGAACATAAACCAATAGGATTATAGGTGTAATAGGTAAGTAACTGTGTAACCCTTGCCAGCAGGGAAGCTCTGAATACTCCTGCATTTGTCTTCTCTGCCTATATGCTCTTGAGCAGCTGATCCTACAGGGTATAGGATCAGAAAAACAGAAAACAACCTGCAAACAAAAAGAGAAAATGTCACTTAGTAGTCCAGGCTTGAGAGGGGCCTCCAGCCTGTAAAATTTGCATGAAATAAGAAGGCAATTAGTGTGATATCTATTTTAAAAGTACTAATTCCAGAAGACCTGATTGCTCTCTAAAAATACATCTAGGAATATATATCACAAATGGAGAACAGCTGTTTAAAATAAAGAACAAGACTTCAGAATATATGGGTATGAAATAGCAGTGTATAATTTTAGGATGGAAAAAATAGAAAAAAATTAAACAGCAGTGGAGGAGGGTGACAAGACAAAACAAGACAAAACAGTCAAGTCCTAGTTCAAATCAACTTTAGTCTCAAAAAGGTGACATTTATGAAAAAGATTACAATCTGCAGTTAGTAATTGTAGCAGGAGATTCACAATCTAGAAGGCTTCTGCTGGCTGTGTTTTCTACAAACACTAACATTACAGCAATCTTTTCAAGCAAAAACATAAAATGTAGCTACACTGTATTCAATCTTTATAGCTATATGGTGGCCCTAAACAAAATTATAAACACAATTCTGCTCCCAATTGCTTTAAATCAAAATAAATGTTCAAGTTACATTTTTCATTATTCATTTGCTTTTTATTAAATGGAAGAAAGAAAGGTTTTAACACTAACTTTAGAAGAGAATATGGACTACTGACATTCCTGAGGGGTTTCTTTTTTTTCCAAGATGGATTATTAGTAGTTCTAATAATGGCATGGGACTTGAATAAAAATTTGAAACATAACCAGAGTCTAATTCTGAAATAAGAAATATGTGTTTTACACTGAAACTTTGGAGAACTCCTTAAATCTCAAAACTTTCCAATTAAATATATTTATTTCTAAAGTCCACACAGCTGCCCAATGCTATGGAAAGCCATTGTGTGACACGATCTCTGGGCAGGAGATAAATTAGGATGTCTTTTCTCCATCATTCATACAACGCCAGTGAAAACATTAATGATAGGAATTTTAGGTCCACACTTTTTTCACTGAACTCTAACAGCTGAATTCACATAAAGCTTCTCCACAGACTTAGACTTGGCCATTTTACTCTAAGAATAAAGCAAACAATATAATCCTTTTTTTTTTAAGAATGGAGGAATTGAGAGGCTATATTTGCAGTTCACAGTCGAGTTATTCAGAAAGCCTCATCTAACAAGACACAAAGTAGCCCTGTAAACACCACCTTCTCTCCAGGTTCTACCAAATAATATTTGAGCCTCTTCTGTAAATATTTTTAATGGTTTTTAATAAGTAAAAAGTTGCATTAAGAGGTCAAAATGGCTGTTATAGAAACAATGAGAGGTTCAAAAGGCAAAGGACATAAAATGACACACAGGACGTGCTCTCAAACTTCAACACTTTGCTACTGGGAGGATTACCAAGGACTGGCACAGATTATCCAGAGATTTTGTGGAGTCATTCATTAGAGATATTCAAAAGCTGTCTAGACACAGTCCTGGGCAACCAGGTCTGGGTGACCCTGCTTGAGCAGGGGAATTGGATGAGTTGACCTCCTGAGACTCTTACCAACCTCCACCACCTGTTACACACACTTTTTTTGCTCTTCAAAAATTCTATGATATGAAATTTTGGGAAAGAAGAGGGAAAGAAAGAAACAAAAAATAAGATAGTATTCTTCCTGAGGGAAAGACAAATATTATAGTTAAGAACAACTGTCCAAAACAATTTTTCAGTACTTTCTGTATCTTTGGACTGTTTGGCTTTTTTTCTCTCAGGGGCTCCAGCTTCAGGTATAGGCTAAGAATTGATTACTTAAGTAATTCCAATTAGAGAGGAAATGAAGCTCTTCTAGGCACCCCAACTTCATTAAACGTAGACACTGGAGACTGAAAATATCAAATATCAATAAATTAGTTTACAAGGATCAGCATATTTGATTTATTAAACAATTTTCAACCATCAACCATTCATTTTTTGTCTTCAATTATTTAATATGAACAGTTGATTTCTTATCAAAACTTCCACTTTTGGCAAGTTACTTCACTGCTCTTTGTGAAATAATTGGCAAAACCCTTTTAGACTTGAAAGACAAAAATTGGACCACACAAAGATATTAAAAAGTTTCATTAGCTGATTTATCATTTTGGGTTTATAGATATGAGAAGTCCCAAATGAACTAAACAGAAAAAATCAATGTATGTTAACCACATTATCAGTTTAATGTGCAAGTAATATTTTAAACTACTTCTTTAAACAAAAAACACGAGATAAAAATTAATATCTTTTAAAAATAGCACAAAGTGAATGCAATTATTCATTGTAGAAAGTATGTAATAAGGTTTTAGAAAAATTATTTTTAAGAAAACTTTAACTAGAGATACCTAGAGATTTCTTATTTTTAAAGGAATTAGACTAACAGCAATTTATAACATTTTTTGATTCTTCTGTGCTGTTCTATAGGCTATTCTCAGTGCTCCTCAAAACAATTATAATGAACTGAAAAATCAACTTCAGTTTATCTTCAAATGCCTACAGCCTGGAACAACTGTAGACATATATTTCTAAACCCTCAGGAATACAGTAAATAATGTAAGCCACTTATCCAAACCCTCTTATTTTTAAAAAATGAGTTTTCCCCCTCACAGTATTTTCACAGACCTTCTCTTTTAATTTTAACATTCTGCTATTGCAGAAATGGTTTCTCTGCACTAGTGAGCAGATTTTATCTTTAAAGTCATACAGCATTAGCAATGTTTTAATCAAAGTGATACATATCAAAATACCTTCTTCAGCATTTTCAAGAGGATTTTCAAAACTGATAGTCTCATTAATTGAAATTATACTATACTTTATCTTGCACCAAGTGTGCCTCTCCAGTCACATAAATACTGGATTAGTTTACTGTTCTCTAGTATTAATATTGACAGGAAGTAACCAGCTGTAGTACAGCACTTTTAAAATTTAAAATCTATTCTCTTGTCAGTGCCAAGTGTAAAAAGAACTTATCACACTTTGACATATTTACAAGTTAGGTTTTGCCACACAATTTACTTAAATGAAAGATGCAATGCATTCTGCTTCTGGTGCCTTGACAACTTCAGTCTGGGGCTGTATTAAGGTAGTTTGTTGTCCAGGTCTGATGGTGTTTAAAAGATGAAGCCAATGAGATAAGCCTGGGCGCTTATTTTCCCCACATTTATAACTTTAACTGCTGCTTTACCTGGAAGTATTGGAGCAGACAGTTCATTACTGCCTGAAAAGGGCTACTACATTGTATGTGAGGAGGTCATCTGAAACTGATGAGTTTTAAAGGTCATGCACAAAATGAATTTTGCTTTGCTGAAAGACTCTTTCCTTGGCACAGTAAAAATCTTATTTTAACAGCAGCCGTAAATATTACGTTAAGTAGAAATAAGAGATCTAAGCTACCTTTACCTTCTTTCATTCTGCCATTGTTGTGGTGTGTGTTGATGTTCTCCATTATGTTAAACTCTCCCTTTTTGTCCTCCATTTTGTTCTCCTTCTTCTTCCTCGTTTTCCCGCCATTTTCGTCTGTCCATCAGTTAAGTCCTATCCCCATGGGTGTGCCCTAACCTATTATGGAGTTGTTTTTCTCCCATTTGTTCCTGTCAATCAACCCTGTGGGCTGGCAGTTTCCCCTCAGAGCTGTTGTCCATCAATGTATTTCCCGCCTTGTTTTCTAGTATGTTCTATGTCAAACTCCCCGTTCGGCTCTTCCCATTCGTTCCTAAGGCCAGCCCACCCCCTTTCTATTCCCCTATTGGCTTGTATGTTTTCCCTCTC
>VXAX01007767.1:236834-357172 GCA_013399835.1 Leptocoma aspasia | reverse complement strand
CTGGTTTCTGTTTCTTTGAATCACAAGCAGCAAGTAGGAACAAAGCCCTGCTGGACAAGACCCAGTGTGAATGCAAGATATTTTGCCATCTGCAAGTGAATTGCCTCCCATAGAAGAATGATTGGAAAGAGCATTTGGTATCTACCACTCTATTTGGCCAGCCCTCCATATCTCACAAGCTAAGAGTTGTGTGCAGGCTAATCTAAATATGTATTCAGAATTGTATCAGGTCAAACCCAAGTCTCATTATTACGACCAGGTGGTTTCTGAACTGGAGCTAGACTGCACCCACACCTGTGGCCATGGCCAGCTCAGCCTCTCCACATCTGCGTACAACAAGGTGCTCAGAGATGCCTACATCCTTTAAGTATTCCCACATCCCTTCCTTTCCTGACAGCCCTGTTTCCATGTGCTTTACTCCTTCCTTCTCTTTCCATTGGATACTTTTTCTTCATCTCTTGCTTTTTCTCATCAGGTAGAACTTGGAGTCAGAAGTGATATGTGTTTCAGGGGAGCTCTCCACAGATACAGAGAGGCATGGCAAAGGGAATTTCACAAGGCTGCAGTACTTGGCCTATGACTTGTGAAAGTCTTACCCGTATGTGTTTAACTTTAGGCACTGTGAAGGTGCATTTCAGGCAGCACTGAAGTCAGCTGAACTGCTCACAGAGCACCAAGTACACTGCATGCTGAATGCATTGTGTGAGTGGAGCCTGAGGCTAGAGACACTCTGGGGCAGGACTTTTCTCCTTGCTGTTATTTCTATCAGAATGATATCCCACTCAGACAATGTGTTTCCCTTTCCCCCAAGGTGCATTACAAAGGAAATCAGCACCAGATGCATTTTGCAGCAGAAGCAGCAGAGAGGCAGGAAAAGCGTGTGCCACTGACGAGTCCTCTCATGGTTGCCTTTTAAGCCCTGTCCCTGCAAAGTGCCTTGAAATTTGAAGGTACAAGGTGCTCTAAAATGCTGTGTTACTTCAAGTCTTGCTAGTTTATGTGACAGACATGCTACAGCAAAATACAATCTTCCAGAACATGAAATGCTGTTTTATTCCATGAGTAGCCCAGCTTGAGAAGCAGGCCAGTGTTCTGGGTTGCTTTATATTGATTCTGTCAATATTACATATCATGTCACTACAAAATGGCTTCTCTTACTGCCAAAGCTTTGGAATGCCTGTGCTAATTAAAAAAATAATTAAAATTATTACTCTGGATTTCACAGTTCCTCCAGGAGACAAATCTTCCCTATCAGTTTTGGCTTAAATTTTTTTCTTGTACATGTGCCTTTTTTAAAGCTGAACTACCCTATAGCTGCATCAAGCAAAAGGTATCTGAATTTTCTTCAATGTTTTTGAACTGCTATACAAATTGATAATCTCTCTTCTCCATATTCCCCAGCCCCTCAAATGAATTAAATTTAAAAAAAATATGCAGGAGGCAGAGGTCCTCCCTAGAGATATAGGAGTAGAGCCTGCCTTTTCCTTTGCGAGTCTGAACAGATAGTATTATCTGAACACACCAATCAGAGTTATTATGCACTTTATAAAAAGGTACATCTAGTCTATGAATAAATTTAGCATAAAATTCACTGTTCTCCTCAATCCTCAGGAATTAGTACAAAATCCCTTGCTAGCTCCAAACAAATAGTCATTATAGGTTTTTAAGTGGTGACCACATTTTCTTGGTGAAACATCTGGTGAAATTACCCAAATGAGCTCCTACTGCTTGAAGTCGTAATATTATCACCATACTGAAAATCTTTCCTGCATTGTTGTGAACTTGGTATTGCCAAATTCAAGCGACCTTGAATTAGGAAGCTCCAAAATCTTTGATTGTATTAAAAACTCCTTAAGATTTTTAAAGAGAAAAATAATGTGATATTTTTGTTCCTTTATTTTGCTGTCAAAGAATAACCCAAGTTTACTCAAGTTTTGTGGTAGTGGTGGGAAATTTAATCTTGCCATCTGAGCTGAGATAGACTAAATTGTTTGTGTCCTAGAAAATGAGGCTAATGAGAAAAATTCTATAATCCGTGTGTTTCATGTGTCAGAGGTCTTACAGAAAGTCTACTGGTTTCCTATGGACAAGCCTCTCATTGCTGTCAGCAGGCTGCCATAGGATATAACTTTTGTGTGCCATACATTTGCCTTCTATAATTGTCTAATTTTACCAGAGTTAATAACAGTATCCACAAGAATGCTCAGGTAGGACCAAGGCATGTGAAAATAGGACCTGCCTGTAACCTCTGCATTACAGATCTAAACTACAGATTTTCCAAGAATTATGAGGACAAGAATAACAAGTACAGTACATTGAGAAGAACTGGCAAGGAGAGATTGATTTTAAAGAAGTGACCTGAAGACAGGTTTAGAAATTTGTGCTGAAGCAGACTGTGCACAGACAGTCTGATGCATCTGTGCATGACTGGCCATAAGGGATATGGCTTAGAGGGCTTACTGGCCCTGGGAAAGGGGGCTAGAAGACAGATCCTGCTTTCCTCCTTTCCTCCTTTTCCCTTTCTCCCCTACTCCAGCTTCCAACTCTGAGGCTATCCTAATGATGGCAGAAAACACATGGAGAACAAAAGGAAGTAACAACCCTTAGTCAGTTCATTGAGCTGAATCAGGTTGCTGATGGCTTGGAGGAGAGCTGGAGAGGGCACAAAGCAGAGGATGGGCAGGGAGAGCAGGACAATCACTTCAGCAGAAGTCATACAGTCAGCACAGGCATTTTTGCCTACTATATCTTCATTACAAACCCCTGGCTGCACTGATAGCAAAGCACCATCAGTATTTCCAACACAGCCACCAGTAATTGTTGGTTACCTGTTACCCACCAACAGACAAACTCCTCCTCTCACCCTCATGACTCTGCTTTCTGGAATATATTTTCTTCAAGTGCCACACTCAGTCAGCAACAGGCCTACTATTATAGCTAATTGGAAATTCCCTGCGTAGTTTACTTTTTCCTTCCTGCAGAAAAACTGCTTATTCATCAAAAACAAAATTCTTCTTTGAGACAGTTTAATTGCAAATGAAATTGCTGCAAAACCACTGATAGGCTTCCAAACCTGACTGGAAACTTCACCTGGCCTCCTACCAGCCTGCCTTTCCAGATGGAGGACAAGAAACCCCATTTTTTGGACTCCCCTCTGCTTTACAGTTCACTCTCCTGTCAGGCTGATGAGGGATGGAAAGCCCACACCCTGTGGGATACTGAGTTTACAAGCTTCAAAGTCCCCACCTCCTGCCTGCCACAAGGAATTTAGGCTTTCATTGCTCCTGGGCTTTAGGAATGTCGGATTGCAGCTAAGAAGTGGAGCTGACAAGGAACCTGGAAGCTCCTTATTCAGCAGATGTTGTGAATAATTTCTTGTTTCTCCTCCCCAGAAGAAGTTGGATTTCAGTAGAAGTGGGATTGTTCCCACTTACCTAATGAATTTGAAAACTTTTTATTTTCTATGTTTGAAATGAAAACAGCAGCCAAACCTTGGCATAAAATTTCTGTGTAGAGTTCCACCTACTAGTGTCCTCTGTAAATAAATAATACAAACTCCCCGAACCTCTCTTGGGCAGAAGTCTACAACATGTCAGTCACAGTTTTTAAGAGCATTACAGCCCCATGATAATTATAAAAATAGTAATACTCATTTGTTTAAAGAAGACAGAATTCCTTTCAGAAACCACAGTTATTTAACCAATAAATGACTCATTGTCATGGATCCTTCAAGGACATTATTTTGCCTTCATTTTTGTCACAGCACAATATTACTTATTGCAATTGCACAACTTATGAAGGAAGCCACAGGCTTTACAATTTCTTATGGGGTTATTTTATTTTATCTTAATTTCCTTTTTTTTTGCTGTCACTGTGCTGTTAAATATAGTGTTATTATTCCTTAAGCAAGGCTCCTCTCCACTAGGTCAATTAACAATAGCAGAAAGTTCAGATATGTCTAGAGAGTATTTTACCCTAATTACTGAAAAGCTGCCCTTATATGAAAATCAAGAGGCTCAGAGATAAACATAGGAACAATGAACGCTCCCCAGAGGGCCACCTTGCTTGAAAGATGTCATGGTGCCATCTGTATTATGCAGAAAAAATGTTTCTTTTGTAATGGAAGGTCCGTTTTCAATCATTTAATGGATCCCAAGGAAATATCTGCACCTATAAAAGTGTAATCAAATCAATATACAAGTGCAACCACACCAAGCAAAACAGCTGGAACAAGAAAGGCTTTGGTATTTCTATTTTATCCCATGCCAGTAGCCCCTAAGACACCTGCAGCCATGGACAACTTAAGAATTCCAGCCTCGCCAATATCGCTGCTTGCATGAGGTTGATTGCTCAGGACAATTTCAGAGATGGCTGCCATGAATACCGATCATGTAGTGACAAACCAAGTTATGTTCCTGACAGCAAGTATTTCAATGTAACAAAGACTGAGATGTAATGAAACATTTGAGAAGACTGAGTTTGGACATAGGACTGACAGTAGAAATTTATAATGGAAATAAATTGCAAATCAGATTCAACACATCAGAAATGTTAGTACAGTAGGAGCAGAGAAGCCTCAAAAAGTCCTTCATCTGGGTCTGAGAACAGCTTTTACTTTGCTGTCACTTCCTCTTGTGAAGAACATTTTCTCTCCCTTCAGACTTTGCTCTGTGGGTCTGAGTAATGGGTTTTTCATTCTGCTGTCTTAATTCTTCTTTTTCTCATATCTATATAAGCTTTGGTTTTCACTTCCACATCAACTTTAGCATTTGAAAAGTAGGCCACATACTACCATGTAGAGACTTATTGCCCTCTGCTAAGACAGATATTTCTGTGTTCCTTTGTCTGATATGTGTTAGGCATCCAGGGTCCATTACATTGAAGATAACACCAGAAGACAGTTGATTCCATTGACTCTGGAAAGTCTCTGGAAAGGGTGGAGGCCAATCTGAGGGGCTGACAGCAGCCTCTGCAACTAAGACCTCCACGTATGAGGTGGCTGGGATCCAGTGCAATGTAATGGAAGTGTGAATGACTGAGCCCACAGTTCACTGACCATGAGGACCAGACAGATTCTGCTACCCAGGAAGATATTACTGAAAACAAATCACAAATGTCAGTATAGGTCAGTTTAGTACAAGAGACATCTAAAAATATGCCTACAGTATGAGCTGAACTGGTGGATCTTGGGTGTGTGCATTCAACTCCTGTGACACCTGCTACTGTAATTGACTACAAATACAAAAAAAAAATCCATTTTATTAACTAGTGCCTGTCTTACCAGAGCCAACATGCAAAGAACTATTTGAAAATACAGTGAACACTTGACTTGTATAGTAGTGTAGTCATAAGTGTGAACAGTTGAAGAAATATCTACAACCTGGTAGCACTTAAGTCTGTCCTGTGTGATCACAAATGGCTGCATGTAGACTTGAGAAGCAACAAAGGCAGTTGACATCTGTGGTATCTCTGAGCTCTGAGTATGGTTCTAGAAACTGAGAGATGCACCATATTAGCAAATTCAAAAAGGCCTGTAACCATTAAATAAAGATGAGGAATGAGGACCACAGATGACAATGAAATGAGGCTGGATCATATTCTGCATCAAGTTTTATACTTGGAGCTGTCTCAAACTGTCTGTTTTGCAGATAAATGAGGATTAACAGAAAAATACTTCTTTGTTCAAACCAAAGTTGTCATTGTAAGAACATCAGCATTTCTATGAAATTTTTGTCATGAAGGTTTCCTGAGTCCAGGGTAGGACTTTAGGTCACAGCCAGAAACAGAGCCAAAAGCCAGTAGTTTCATCCTGATGCAGATGAGGAAATAAAATGTCCATCTTTGATATTTAATGGTCTTTTATGGGCAAGTCTCCAAATCACTTTTCCTCATGAATTTTTAATATCCACATGAAGTAGAACACAGGAAAACACAGGGACTTATTTCTTACTGTCATTAGCTGGGTATTTTCCTAGGTTAGTCCAGTTTCACATCCACGCTCTGAACTGGTGAAAGCAGAGGACTGGATTGTTGGTGTTCTGGGGGAAATTCAAGTTCTCAGAATGTTTTCTGAGACAGACAAAGTCATGGATTGCTTTAAGCACCACTGCTGTCTCCTGGTTAAAACTGGAACTGCACAAATAACATGTACAAACATGATATTGTTAACTGTAAATTAACTTTCCCCTGAGCACTTTGATCTGTGCACATCCCAAATGTGAGCTATGAAAGCTTTGCAAAGCATGGAATTAATGACAATTTTTAATTCTGTAGTAGAAAACTTGTTTCATAATCCCTGTAAGTAGTAGCTAATGACTCTGTGAAATAGCTGTAATAGTATTCTTATTTTAGGAGAGGGCATGATACTTTTTTGTTGTCTCCTATCACACAAGCTGTACTGCTGTGAGAGGGACTTGTTACTACTCACATCCAAACACTCGAGCAAATACAGTTTAAGAATGGTGGTCAGGTCCTTAAGCTAAATCTGCTTAGCTTGACCTGAATTCTCCATCATGATTCAGTTGCTCAGATATGGATTAAAAACAGAGAAGGTTTTTCCACTGCTTTGGCTTATTAAGCAAAGAATGAGAGAGAATAACTCTGTCTTTGTCTCCAGACAGGAAAAATCAGGACTCTCTTACCACCAAGTATTGGAGATACATCATGGTACCTTTAGGGTATCCATTCCAGCTCCTCACTGTGGTGCTGTTACACCAACACCACCACTTTTCACAGTAAAGACTTGCTCACAGGAAAATTATTTGTATTTTCACCTCATCAGCAGCTAGAGTCCATCATTCCTGCCATTTGATCCCCATTACTACTACCTTTTGTTAACCTTGGAGATATAAATTTGATACGGCTTCAGGAAGATGTTATCTCACAGATATGATGAAAACTTGGACAAAACTTACATCTATTACAAAATATTAAACCTTCCTCATGTTGCTTGCTATGCCCTGTGCATAAAATTTGCCCAAAGCCTGGTCATCAGACGAGGAGAGAAAATACTCTCTACTGACACCAGAATCAATCTGTTTTGTCTCATGGCTGTGGTGGCTGCCAAGAATCCTCCGTTCAAATAGGTATATTTCTCTCCCCTTTGATATCTCTGGGTGTGTATTCATAAACTATAGAAGTAAAATGTGTCTTGATCCCTGGAAGTTTTAAAGGAAAGATTCATGAAGTGTTGCGGGTGGCTTATCATCATTAATCACACAAAGGAAAGTTGACTTCATGGCAAGTTACTGCAGCATGGGTCATAGCTAAGCAGGGGTGCATGAGTAATGCACACCTCTTTTTGCAAGCATCCCTCTACTCTCAAGGTGCAGGAAGGACTGGAACATTGCCAGAGCTGCCTTATTTTCTCTCCTAAATACCAAGGATGCCAGGGGAGAATGTGGCTCTCTGCTCTCTGTTTCCTCTGACAGGAGGAGCTGTCATGAGTCTCTTGGTCTCTCCACTTCTGTTCTTGGGTCTCTTGGCTTTTCAGCACTGAATATCATTCCCCTGGAGCTTAAACCTTCACTCCTATGCAAAGCAAGTATTTCTGATGGAGATTATGTTTAAGTATCTCATTAGGATAATGAATGAGGTAAACAATGGGAGATAAATTATGCAAAGAGGGTTATTGTGTCAGTCTGAAGAAACCAAGGAAAACCTCATGTGTTGCCTCTAATACTAATAGAGTATATAGTAATATACTATTACTATATACTAACATACTCTTAGACTAATAAATCTTCAGGTCTTTTGTGTTATTATCTTTAAATACATACTACTAAATAATTTTTATTTTTCTTGAAGAGGCTGTCTTTGAAGATCTGCACCTCTGTATATATCCCACGAAACTGATAACTTACAATTCATAAGACCTTTGTATCCTATAAGTACTAATTTTGTGTGATATAATGAGGTCCTGGCTGGGTATTTACATAAAGCCCAGTTCTGCCTTTTGGCACCTCTACATAGTAGTTTACATTAACAGTAATGTAAGCCCTTCACATCCATTCAAGACCTTAATTTAGCCCTAGGTAGTATCACATAATTTCATGGTAAATTATTTCTGTCTTTTAAGGCACAGAGCAAATTGCAGGTAAATTATTAATAACAATACTTAGATCATATCTTCAAAGGACTTTACTAACAGTAATTAATTCCTGCACTGCTTTGAGGTAGGTAGTTGCATTATTACTTACATTCTTTACAGAAGGGGGAATTAAGTCAAAGGTAGGATGAGATGGCAAATGCTATGGGACACTGACTACCTGGCAGGGGTGGGCGAGCATCCAGGACCAGATAAAGTGCTCTGCCTCCAGCAATTTGCCATTTTATCCTGCTGGAAGTCACTGCTTCTGAGACAGACTGAAGGACAGGATGAAAAATTGAACCCTGTCCCAGCCCCTTCTTTTTCAAGTCTGGCACCTTTAGTTACACCTCCCATTTGGGGAAAGGAATTAGGGGGTTGCACAAAGTTCATTGGACCTTACTCTGAGGCTGGTTATCTCAACCAGTAGAAACAATACAGCATAATTTTAAACCATTAAAGCCAAATTTACTGTAGGTTACTTACTGGCAAGCTCAATTTCAAATATGGAAGTGGAATTCCAGGAAAAAAGAGAAAAATACTTTCAAAAATACATCTTTTTTTTAATATACCAATATTTCTTACCTGGCTTTCAAAAACAATTCTGAGTTTTGTGTGGGTTTAAAAAAAATCATTTTATATTAAGACCATATAACATTTGTTCCTACTGCTGATGGTACATCAAAATATGAATGCAAGTGGTCATTGAAATATCCTGGTATTTTTCTGCTTTCAATTATTGAGGGCAATTACATTGAGCTAATTAGAGTGTCTTAGCTGTTTTTGTGAATTGGATTAAATCCTGACTTTATTAATATCCAAGAGCTTCCTTTATTGCACAAAAATTAAAATGAGAACATTTCAACAGTGATCTCATGAAAGAAGGCATACACAAAACAGAAATATGAAAAATGCATAGAAAAACAGTACCGATATAATTTTCCTGTTTCAAACTGAAATTTTGAAATGGGATCCTAAATCCATTTTTGTTTTAAAAATGTTTTGTCCTGCGGGAATTCCACAGAAATTCATATAGTTTTGCAAAAACTAAAAATTAACTTAATTAAAGGCTTCTTTTCTAATGAAAATTGTCTGGGAAATGTTATCTAATCAGCCTGACTCCAGATAGCTTCCAGGATTCTGCTCACACCTCTACAGCCAGCTTTGTTCTCCTTTGAAATTACATGGGCCTGTATCATCTCCTTCCATAATGAAACTCCTGTTAAATAGCCTCAGGAAAGGAAATCTACACAGCAGTGCCCTCACAGAATTATAATACGCCCACAACTCAGAGCTAATCTACTGTTGGGGCTGGATTTATCCTCCCAAAATTCATCTGTCAGCAGGTGCAGAAGAAGAGCTGCTGGGTTCTGCAGTCAGGAGTGCTGCTTGCACCCATTGCCCTCTGTGGTCCAGTCTGTTTATATCCAAACCATGGGCTGGAGATGCCTAGTGCTGTCCTTTGGCAATGAAAGAAGACAGGAACAACTTTGGTCGTCTAGGTAAATGCCTAAAGTTGGGGGAGCTGTGCTGTAGCAACTGTGCAGCTGAAGGCATTCAGCTGTGGCCGTGGGGAGAATGTGTAGTCTTCTCTGAACTAGAAGTGGATGTGGTCCACCTGTGTTAAGGACTCAGGAAAGTATTCCAGAGGATCTAATTGCTTGTAGATACCTGCTGACTAGTTACCATGGGGCAGAGAGTGGTTTGGGTTGGAAGGGATCATCAAGCTCCAACTGCTGTACCACTAGACCAGGTTGCTCAAAGCCCTGTCCAGCCTGGCCTTGAACACTTCCAGGGATGAGGCACCCACAGCTTTTCTGGGAAACCTGTTCTAGTGTCTTACCACCCTCACAGCAAAGAGTTTCTTCCTAATAACTGATTTAAACCTACTCTTTTTCAGTTTGGAACCATAACCCTTGGTTCTATCACACCTGCCCCTGTAAAAAGTCTCTAGGTCAGAAAACTCAACCAAAATAGAAGTTCCCACTGGAACACAAGTAGTTAAGGATCTAGGACATGGTGCTTTTTTCAGATGTTGGTGCTTTACAGAGTGTGATCTGCTAGTTGTTCCAGCTCTATCTAGAGAAATCACTTAGCACATACCTAAACCCATCCTTCTTCACCTCAGGCTTCAGTCCATGCCCAAAATATGAAGTAACCTGTTTGGAAAAGGTCAAAACAAGCAAAGCCAGCCTGGTAACAGCTAGAGAGACATCCATCTCCTCCAGTGTTCTTGGTCCAGACAGCATTCCAGGACTGGAGGCTAATCATTTTCAGTGAAGGAAATCCAGGGATCTGTGATCAGGACAAGCCACCCCCTGTCCCATCCACCAGCACCCTAAAAATGACCTAGTAGCAAAACAGACAAAACTGTGCCAGATTCTTTAGCAGTTATTTCAATTCCTGTTGCACTGGAGTCCAAGCTGTAAGCAATGAAGAGAACACAGCCCTGATGTTATTAAATGCATTTTTTTTAAAGTTTTGTTTTACTTTTTCAGTTTTCATGCACCAGGAGACCTTCACGTACTTTATATTTCCTCATTTTAAGGGGAGAGCATGTGACTGTGTGCCTGCATACACACTCAGTGCCTATTATTACCACTGGGGAAGAGCCAGGAAATAATAAAAAAAGCCCACAAAGTTTTACCTTCCTCACATTCTCAAACACACTTTAAAGAGTATTTTTATAGGACAGGATTTAGGACTGTTTAAAGTCATCATCTACAGACGGCCAAACAAGGGTGGTGAAATTTCAATTTCCCCTTGTGCCCTGGCTGGGCCTCTATTGCAGCAGTAGGAGAGCAGCTGCTATACAAGGCACTTTGTGTCCATGTCCAGAGAGGTGATTCAGACACCAAATGAACATGGGTTTGGTGCCACCATCTTTTACCAACTCTGAAGTTTAGTTTCGTTACATACTTTTTGTTGGTGTCTCCAGCAAATCATACAATTGCCAGCCCCTCACCCTTTCAACAGTTTTTAAGACTGGAAATATGTCTTTGGTTTGTGACTGCACAAATGAAGTGATTAAATGCTGCTTCTAATATTAAAACTGGACTGTTTAGCTCTGGGCTTCTCATAATAAAAGCATCTGAAATGAAAATCAAGTTTGGTAATGTATAGTCTTGATTTTTTTGTTTGTTTGTTTGCCCTACAGCTTCAAGACTATGTACAAAATACATACTAAACTGCATTTACTTCTCTGCAGGTCCAAGCCTTTGAGGAATGGGACAGATCTCAGACAGACATCCCAAAAGTCTGACTAGGTGTCCACCTACATGCTTTACTGTTTTTACAGAGAGGAATAAAGAAATAAAAACATCCATGTATATTGAAGCTGAGGCTATGTAAAAAGCTTTATGAATCTGTGTAGCTATTCCTCAGAGTCACTTTAAATTTAGCAGTACCTGAGGTATTAAAAGGCAGATTGGTACTTTGAGTCTCAAAGAAGCCAGCAAAAGATAAATTGCAGAGATGTAGATCCAAATCATCTCAATTTGATGCCCAGCATGTGGGCCGTTCTTGCATGGCATTGCAAAGAGAAATAGCAGCTACCTGAGAGAGGGGGAAAGAGAGAGAGAGGGAGAGAGAAAAAGTAGAGGCACATGGTACAAGGAAAGGAAAACATAATCCCAAGATGTTCTTCTGCCTTCTGTTTATGTTTCCAGAGCTAATGTGCTTATAGGAGCAAGTCTGCCTGGAAAAGGACCTGTTCTTGACTGGCTCCTTCTGTGTAGCAGCTGCCGAAAAGAGCCATGCAGTACAAGATGAGATCAGAACTCAGATTTGTCTCCTATTCCCAGCCTCACTCCAGGCCTGAGTGTCGGGTCTCTTGCACGGGCAGCCTAAACCTCTCAGGTCAGTCCTGCTTCAGCAAATGGGGTCTGAGCATGGGGTGGAGAGGGAAGAAACAGCACCAGGTGGGGTTCCTGCCACACTCAGGCAGGGTGAGCAGAACCCCTTCCTGACAGCTGAGGTCAGTTTGGGCAAAATAGCAGGACTGTGTGAAGCTAAAGCCCAGGGCTCAAGTCTAGGATGAAAATACAATGTAAATATAACCATTCAGAGCTGTGGAGCATCTGGCGTGCTTGGGAAATGCCAAGGGCACTGCAGAAAATCTCTGAGTGCAAGTATTGGAAAAATTTCAGGGGCATTAGCTGTGCTCATGTTAAAAAGGCAGGGAAAATAAGGTCAAGTAGAACTCTTACTGGAATGAGTGTCAGAGCCAGTGTGGTTACTTCTGAGCTACACTGTGCTGTGCTCCACGGTGGTTTTGATGTTTTGGTGCTTTGTCAAAGATACAGCTGCATGCTTGCAATTCACCAATCCTCAACAGAGCAGGGCAGCAAAGACTGAGACCCCCTGAAGGCACCATAGGAATAGTCCTTTTCAAGTGATTCTGTAATATACAGGGTTATTCTTAAATTTTCCTTCAAGTGATCAAAACAAAGAGGATTCACTCTATTGGCTTAGTTACATTAAAATAAATATTTGAATATAAGTGACCAAGTATCTCTAGTCCTTTCCATACAAGCTTGAATCCAATCTTTTTACCAGGAATACCCAATACAAGCTAAAAAAATGGGTAGATTATTCCTACTAGTCTCACTCTAAGGCAGGAAAATGAGACAAAGATTGATTACATGACTTCGCCAGGTCAACCTGCAGGCCAATGACAGAGCTGAAAGCAATGCTGTCATTTCCCGAGTCTCATTTGGATCCATCAAACCAAGCATCACAATGCACAAGGCAAAGTTCTCATCTTGTTTAAGCTAGAATGACAGACTACACTCAAATGGCCAAACATGATGTCTTGACAAAGAAAAAAAAAAACGAAAGTTGCTTCAAAGCCTAGAAGAATAGAACTATCCTATTATAAAAAAGAATTCACTTTCCCAGAAGGCATGTATTTCCCAGTCACTGTTTCTCTCCGTACCTTCATATACCAAATCAAGACTAGAGCTTCCCTCCATCTTTCTTCCCTTACACTTGAATTAGTATAAATAGTCCTCTCATCTGTATTACATAGGAGCTTATTTTTAGCTCAAGCAAGACCCTGTGTCTGGGTCCTTTTACTACCATAAACCCATTCTGATCAGAGAGACATTAATAAAACCTTTTGCTTTATTTGGTTTTCTCTTCTTGCTGACAGGGTGCATTGAGCTACATGATAAACATTTACAGCCAACAGTAGAAAAGAAATGAGGACTGTAATAGAGTCTTGCTTTTTGCCTTTCACTCATAAGACTGCAGCAAATATAACTCAGGCTGCAGGTGCTTTGGTGGATTGGGTCCCCACCTCACCTTTCTGTGGTCTCTAACTAAGATCATCCCCATGCTGTACCTCCAGTGGTGGAGAATCTCTTACCTTCATTTTCAAAGTCACACAGGTTATAAACACCAGAGAGAGAGAGCAGTGACAGAGGAGAATGGTGGGAGAGGCTGGCAGTCTTTCTGCAGAGCAGCTGGCAAAGAGCCAGTGGTGATTTTCCCAATCTTCAGCACCCATCATCACCTCCTCCTTCAGCTCCTGGTGGGTGTGAAGGGTCAGGAAAGGAAGGGAGGCAGGGTAGCACAGCCAAGGCAAACTTTAAAAGCAGTTTCCATAGCTTCACAACAGATTCAGCTCTGAGATGATAATGACTATGTCTAGCAGTTTATAAAGCTGGAAAAGGGAATTGAGACATTTCCAAGCATGTCCCTAAGCCTTGGGAAAGAAGCTTCATTCAATATGGTTTTGTTTGCTTTCTTATTGCTGTGGGATTAGGAGCCTCGGTATTTGTTGACAAAGAATGAGAAGAGTAGTCAAGCAATCACAATGCAATATTAAATCTGACTTGGGGAAACTCAGGTGATGATGGTTGGGCAGGGAATCATCTGGGATACTGGAAAAGTATTGGAAACAAGAAATCAGGGTAACAGTAATGCTAATGGCAAGCGAAGTTTAGAAGGGACAGTGGGCTGTGGGTGAAATCAGCATGCTGGGAAGGAAGGCACTTTAAAACACTGATGGACCAAAAGAAACTCAGTGGTGAAGAGGGAAAGCGCCTTGTACTGGAACCAGGTCTGGTACTGTGAACAGAGTACTTTTGCTCCTGCCCACATTAGCTGGGCACCCTGGATCTCAGAAGATGGTCTAGCATTTATTCTCTGTTTCAAACTACCTTTCAGTAGCGAGGTACAACATTCATTTTAGGGTTTGTTTCCTTCACTTAATACTAGAATTGGAAAGTCTGTCCCAGCCATGAAAGAATTGTATGATACTGTGAGTGAAAAGAAGAATTCTTCTGAAGTCTTAAGAGTAGGAAATATCTGAGAAGAGATGCAAAATCACACATAGAGCTCAAGGCCTCTTTATAATTAGTATGCTCTAGTAGAAACAGGGGTGAAACTGAGCCTGTACTGAAGACCTCCCTCCCTGAAACTGAGCCTCCCTGAAGACCAGGGACATTATATTATGATTTTTTTTTGTTTTAATTGTGAGGAAATTATTAGGAAAATGGTAGAACCCTATCACTTGGAACTACTTGAATAAAGTCTTAGTTAATCAACCAAGAACAACTCTACATTAGGAAGATGTACTGGGTAATTATTTAGTCTCCAACATGGTTTTTTTACAAACTGCTTGGACAGATCTGTTCTTTAACATCTTGACTCTGCAGAATCACCTCTCTACCTCTTTCAAACTGCTGTAGTACTACTGACTTTAATGAAACCGGCCCAATTTTAGCATCTGGATTGGTCCATGCCTAGTTTTGAAAAAGGAATTATTTTCCTAAAGAAAAAAATCCAACCGAGGATTAGTTTCCAAAGGTACTCTTTATAGTATATATATTAGATTCGTGTGGTTCTCTCAGCTTCACAAAGAATGTGGATGAGAAACAAGTTGCATATGCACAGTTCAATCAGTGTTGCAACCTAAAAGGTAAAATCAAGAGTGGAATATTAGCAGGACACCGTTCAGATATACGTAAAGGAAGAGAAGGAGCAAAGATTCTCCTAGACTCATGTGTGTGACAGCTGCGCAGGAAGAAATTTCTCTCAGGCATATTTGCTGCCATAGGAGAGCAAATGATGGTTGAACTGTCTGCTGATTTACCTCAATTACAACACATTAGTTATTCTCCACCTGCCCACTTGATTTCTTTTAAATCCCAGTGGGAGGTGGGGTGATGGTCAGCACTGAGACAAGGATGTGCAGACTTCTGACAGAGATGAAGAGGAAGCAGGGCTCTGCAGGGCACACTTTCTGTGACAGCAGAGGCAGTGTGAGGACAGACTGCTTAGCAGCTCACTGTACAGCAGGGTCTCTGTGTTTACCCCTGAGAATGGTTAAAGCCCATGAGGCTCTTGGATAGCATTAAATTTACATGTCTTAGGAATACAGCCTCCTTGGCATACAACAAGAAACTGAAATAAGGAGAGGCTAAAGGCATTCTTAAATTCTTAAAGGACTACTTCAGGTCCTGAAGATTTATCCCCTATGGAGAAAAACTCCTCAGGCATTGCTCTGACATCTGTGCTAGCAACTCCTCCAGGTTTCCCACATTTCTGCAGTGAACTTGTCTTCCTGGAAAGCCTTGCTGGGAAAAGACAAGCTGCAACCTGACCCCTGACAGCCCCAGGGAGTGCATAGGGAAGCTTCACCATCGCTAAGCAGCAAGGCATGCTTTGAGTTTGAACCATAGCATTCCAGCTAGCTATCTTGCAGGAAGCAAAAGGAGTGGGAGATAAACGGGAGGATGCAGAAATAGATTTCTTTACTGAAAAAAATCCCAAGTCCAAATAACAGCATTTGAGAAGCTTCCAAAACCATTTTAGACCCACAAAAGTGCCTCTTTGAAATTTCAAAAGAGAGGTGTCTCCAGGCTGGCACCTGCTATTTACATGTGGTATCTGCACATCCCATTAATGCAGATAGTGGGAATTTAGTGCATAATATTTTGTCACAGCGCAGAACAGTCAGCAGGCTTGAAATTATTTGAGCCAGCCATAAAAGTGGAAAATTGGCAGATGGAAATAGAGTATTTTCATAACCACATCACTGCATGGAAAGAAAAGGTAGTTCTTCATCCAGAGCTTAAAAGACCAAAGATGATGTGCATCACAGCAACCCCCACCATTGTGGAGCTGAACTCTATAGGGATTTTCCATGGGAATCACACACAGCAAAGGGAACCTGCACAGAGCATCAAACATGTAGGGGAAATAAAAAACTGCAAAGGTAATTCAGAATGCTGTCTGTTCAGGGTCCTGGCTTCTCTCATGCACACCTTTCATTACTGTGTTATCTTCAGACCATAAGAATGCCAAAGAGAAAACCTATTATATATATCTACAGAATTGATTTTACTTGTTTGAGCCTTCTTAAATTCAATGAGAAAGTATTTTTACTGCTTTTATTTTAATAGGGTGGCCAGATACTGCCTCATCTCCAGGGATTTCATTTCCCCCCTGCCCTCAGATGGGCAATGAAAAAAGAGAAGACACAGTACGCTTTACTATCCACTGTAGGTAAATAATTCTCCAGAGCTGTTAAGATAGTACCTTTCACTGGAAACAAATTCATGAGTTCATGAAGTTTGCTTTTCTCTATACATTTTGCAGTTACCTTTAAAGAGGTGGCAGAAGAGAGTTAGCCCTGCTGTGCTGGCACAGGGACTGGGTGAGGACTCTCTTGCAGACACCTCTCAGCAACCTGCACATGTTCCTCAGGCCTTTCAGTCTTTTCAGTCACATGGGAGCAGACTAACCTTGCCCTCCAAAAATTTTAAAACATCTTTTACTAAATGTAGAGGCACTGTATTGTTAGGTTCATTCGATCCTCTGAGATGTGAGAACTTCAATAGGGGCCTGAACCCTGGTGCACTGTGAGACACCTCTCCTAGGGTTTATAATTCATGTTTCTTTTCCAGGTTTTGCTGTGCAAATTCAGGTACACAAACCCATGCCAGGTCAAGCATGTGAGCTCAGCAGTTTCCCATAAGATCTCAGATGCAACATTTACTGTAATATGCACATTTCTTGTTCTTCTTCCCCTATGGTAGAAATTAATGCACCATGTAAAGCTATTGCTGGCATTATGGCCAAATTGATTTAAACAGCTGCATCATCAGTTTAAGAGTTTCTTCTTTTTTTTTTTCCTGTGTCATTGCAAGCAGGGGAATGAGCTGACAGGTAGATGCATCCTATAAATGGCTTTGTTACCCTTTTCTTCTCTGCTGGCCAATTTTGGATTCTTTCTGAGGAGTGAATTGTCCTTGCAGTAAGTAGCCAAGAAAATCTCTTGGAGGATTACTTTGCAATTGTGGCTGGCAGTGAAGAGGTTAAGCAGATACACCAGGAATAGGGACAGGTCTGACTGGAACTCTGAGGCAGAAACTAGTATGGAGGACTAGCATCAGCACTGAAGTGAGAGTAAAATCTATTTTAACAAGCTGTTTTTAAACAGCTGTTCTTTGAACTGATGTGCATTTTAGTCAAGCTGAAATTGGCTACATAGCTATACAGAAGGAGAAGAGGTGGAAAGTTATTTATTTACTTAAAGGCAAGAAAAGACATATCTGCAGAGTTTTCATACTCTGCACTCTGTTATGTGGAGGTTGTGCCTACAATATAATTGGCTGGGAAAGAGAGCTCCTGGAAGTGGACACAACAACTCAGGTATGACCTGGAAGAATGGATCACCATAGTGGTGTGGTGCATGAACTCTCAGGTGCATTACACAGAGGTGCTTTATACTTGGCAATCTCACTGCTAATAATTTATTTTTTCTTCTATTATCATATACAATCGTCCTTGTCCTCCTAATGAGTTTCCCATGAGGACTGAATTTGGATCTCCCATAACAAAAATCATGAGTGAGTCTATTATTGATTAGGAGCTAGGGCACCTCTGTTGTTAATGTTAATCTCCTGTTTAGGCCACCAGTGGGGAAAGACAAAGGCTGTCCCTGTTCAGTAAGAGTTGCCACCACAGGGACCTAAATCCTCATAAGTGATTGTCATAGAATTCTTCAGGTTCTTTTATGGAAATTCCTATACTTGCATGCTTAATCTAATAGAAGTCAAGAATGTTGCCTGGAAAGGGACCCACACACAAGAAAAGCTGCAGCATCATCCTCGTTGCTGCACCATCAGATTCCCTGCAGCAGCCACATCTGGAAGTCACCAGTGGGGTGGTCTTTTCTCTTTTCTGCTTCCTACACATTCACCAATCTTTCAAATGCTCCTCTCTAATCAAGAAAAACAAAGCTGTACTGTGCGTAATGCTCAGTACATGCATTGGTTGGTGGAGCAGTTAAAACACCAACCTGTAATTAGCTTTCAAAGCTTTCCTTTTCCTTCTGTTCTTCCCCATCCCACTCTGATAAAACCACTCTTTCCTTTCTCACTGAGGGGGGCAGAGCTCTCCTCCCAGCCATGCATTGCTTCCTATTAATGGCTGTGGGTGTCACAAGAGCTCATCTGGGGAAGAATAAACCCTTAAGGGAAACCTTTGACGAAACCCAGCCACCCCATGCTAGTGCTCTGTATGAATTCTAAGAAGTTGGATCTAAGGGAAATGAGGGCATATTTGCCCAAGAATTTCTCTGAAGTACAGAAAAGTTAGTTTTATCCTGTTGTGGCTCTGAAGTGATGAAAACCTCAGATAAGCTTTGCTCATGACCGGTATGTTACAAAGTGGTAACCTTATCCAACTCTAGGAAAAACTGAAGAGAATGTAAAAGATAAGTTGATCCCTTTCCTGTGGTTTTGCCAATGTCATCCTGGCCTGTGTTATGAAAAGTGTGGCCAGCAGGACCACGGCAGTGATTGTGCCCCTGTACTGGGCACTGGTGAGGCTACACACCAAATCCAAATGTTGAGTTTTGCACCCCTCACCACAAGAAGGACATTGAGGTGCTGGAGCATGTCCAGAGAAGGACAATGAAGCTGGTGAAGGGTTTGAAGCACAAGTCTTACCAGCAGGTTAAACATAACCAGACATGTGTAGGCAACAGCAGCCTAATAAATAGCCTAACATATCTGAGTGAAATATTTACTTTTTTGATTAATCTCTGTTAGAAACAGAACACTGATGTGATCCCATGTGATCTCCTAATTACCTCTGGTTCCCAATTAACAGAAGAGTTATAACCTCTGTTAAGGTCTCTTACTCAACAGCCCATTAGGAAGAGGCCAATGATCCAAGCAACTAACTCATTAGTTAAACCACACATTAGTCAGCATTCAGTCACATGCAGGGACCAAAGGGAACCAACCTCATAGCCTCTCTCCTTGGGAGAGAGAAATCAGACAGTACTTTGTGTATTTCCTTACTGCATCACATCTCTGCTGTCTTATGCTGGAGACTAGCTAACTCCCTTGACTTCTTTAGAGTTCTTCCAGATTTACATCACATAACTTTGGATTTCAACACTCCTTTTCTGGATTAAATGGAACAATGCTTCTGATATTTGTTCATTTCTTTCATTATAAGAGGATAGCTTTGTTGTGTGATTAACATGCTGGTAATTAAGGATTCTAAGTTGATGTACTAATTTCTCTCTCTCATACACACTCTTTCAAAATGTTATCAGCAGTAATTGCATTAACATATTTTCTTTTCCTTTTCCCTTTGGGAGCTTATTAAGCTTTCACTTAGTCTTTTTCTCATTTCACAAATATACACACATTTTCTTCACTCTGAAAATCTGCTTCAGACTTGTACACTTTTGAGCAGCTTGACCCACTTCCTGTGCAAATAGAGGGGAATCTTCAGTGCCATTCATTTTTTCAAACTTTTAAATGGAAGGTGAAAACTTGAAAGTTATACTCTATTTTTTTCCCATGGATACAAGTTCAGATAATTCTTGTGATAGCAAGATCATTCATGTAGATGCACCAAGTCAGCAGAAATTAAGGTGGATTTATGACTGTAGATTACTATCATGAAACTCTAAGGAAACCTTAAAATCATCATATGGACAGTTCATTGCTTGTGGAATACTTCTTTTTAGTGACCTTAGGTCAAGGTGATTGTAAAATAACCAACAGTTTTTTCCCAGTATGATAAAATGCATAAAACAGAGCAAGTTAGCAGACAGCAGAGGATGGTTCATCTTAGTTCTTATTAATTTTCTGTCTATTTCCTTAGACTTTTAAATTATTTTATTCCAAGCTAAAAGTTTGAACTCTATAGCTGAAAGTTACAATGGGGAACTTAGTCTGTGTTGCCAGTGAGTTTAAAAGCTAAAGCATAAGCCCAGGATTTTTGTATTCAGCCTTACAGCAGTTGTCCCCCCACCTTGGTACCCATGCAGCAGAATTGGTCCCATAGTTACAAGTCACAAGCAACAGTCTTTTGCTCTCACTGTTGGTTTTAGCTTTCTCTTTTCCAGCCATAACACATTCCCAGGACAATGATGTTAGGGATCCAGCCCTGGCAAATCCTTGGTGGGCAGTTGGACACCCTCCTTTAAGCTTGTTAAGGTGTAGCTTCACTTTGCTTCTTGCAGTTTAAATGCGTGTGAATTCCTTAAAAAACAGTCCTAGTTTCTAAGCTGAAATATTAATATTTAGTATTGCCCTACTGCCTCAGCTGTGAAGAGTGAGGAGGAAACATCATCCAGACTTTGAATCATAAGCTTGACTCAGGTATTGACCTTGACCTGCAGCTTCAACTTGTCCAAAGTCAATTCCCAGTACATGCCTGAGTCTGAAAATAATAGCTACCCATTCATCACCACACTCTGACAAGAGTACTCATTCTTTTTTCCTATCCCTTCACTTTCTGCTGTATTTTATCTTTCATCTGCATTTATTAGCCTGTCTCTGTTTGTCTGGGGAAAACAAATTTGCTGAAATCTCTGACCATAGTGGCAAAATCACAGTGTTTGGTTGCAGGCCAACTTCATGCTGCTTAGATGATAAAATGGGCTGGGAAAGAAACAACTAGGTTTGTAGCTCCCTTATGTGTATAAGTTTAAAAAGGAGTAAATCTGCATTGTTTTCCTCTTCTGTGACTTTGAATTTTGCCTGAGACCACAAATGTGATCCCTGCTTATGTTCCAGTCCAGAGGGAAGGGAGGAAGAGCTGCTATCACTGCCAGGAAAAACCCTGGATTCTGTTTCTGGGAAGTAGGATTTTGCTGTATGTTTGGAAGGACAAACTTGAGGCAGCTGCAGTTTTAGATCTTTGCGGAGAATGCCCACCCTGTACAATATGGGGGAGCACAGTCATATCCAAGCTGTTTCAGGGATGGAAGTGATCCAGATGTGGTAACACAGAGCTCCAGGCAGGCTAATGCCTGCTCTATGTTGCCTCTGTGCTTGAGGAAGGAAACATCTCATGCTGTGGTAAACTTGCATTACACAAATATTTATGCGAACTATTTCAAGTGCTTGGGCAGTAAGAAATTGCTAATGTTTGGTGTGATAGAACCTGAGGAATGACCTGTTGTTTTGTCAGGTGAGAAAGCTGGTGCTGATGCAAAGAAGAAAAGCTCTCCTTGCCCATGCTGCCCAGAGATGAACCTTTCCATTTCCACTGACAGGCTGCAGTGGGAACTACATGGTAAGCTGATATTTGGTCGCCGTTTTTCACATCTTAAGATTTCATCTTCAGGAGTAGACTGATTTCCTTGGGAGGGTGGAGGGATAGGATATGAAATATCAAAATACCATCTTAACCGTGCCACACAAGGAACCTGTAACTATCAGAGAAGATTATAGGTCAGGGGAAAACCCCAAAACTGATACAGAAAAGCTGGATACATCAAAGAAACATGTAGTTTGTTGTACAGGATTAAGCTATCAGTCTTGCAATTTATCTGTTATGTATTTAATGCTATTTATCCAGGAACAAGGCTCTCTGTGGGATCCAGTCAACTGAAATAAAGGCTGCATGTAGGACAAGGGTCTCTTTGCTGAAGCAGAGGTGGAGAAGGAGAGAATCTATGATGTGAACATATGGGATTTTTAGTCTGAATGGAAAAGATAACCCACTGCCTTTGCAGCAGCCTTATTTTGTTTGCTTTTACACAAATCACAGTGTGCCCTCCATTACTCTGACATGGGAGAATTCCATGGAAACAGGAGGACTCCATTTCATTTAAACTCTGATGCTCAATTTCCCTGTCAGGCGGAAATCAATGTGTAGGTAACAGGAGACATGTTCAGGGTATCACTTAGATACATTGCCTGTGCAAAAGTCTCTGGAGGAGTGCAGTGATCTGCCCTACCCCATCACTGTTCACCTGAACATCATCCACCACTTCACTTTTCTTTCCTTTCTTTCTTCTATTTAGTCAGCACTATCTTCAGTTGCATTGTTCACTTTCTCTGCCTGACCTCACATGTAATTATTATCCTCCCTGTCTGGGGGTTATACAGAGAGAGAGGGAATTGGCAGTGCCTGGACAAGTATCCTGGTTCTCTACCCAAAATCAAGAGCATTCATGTAACTGGGAAGGGAGGCTTATTTATAACCTGGAGCAAAGAGTTCTAAAAAACTGAGAGACAGAGAGAATTATTTAAAAACACTTTTTCATGTCCAGCTGAGGGGGGAGGGAAGAGAAGGGATGGAAGAAAAAGAAGAACCATGAGTTCCTTGCAGCACATCATAGCCCAGATCTCTTCTCAGTTTATCTTCTCACATGCCTTAAGCAACTACCTTTTTTGTCCAACTAAAATTGGTTAAGATCTTTAGATCTCCTTCTGTGGAGCCCACTATTAAAGGTAAACATGGTTTCCTGTGTGCTCCATCCCAGAGCATGGGCAGACCGAGAGAACATTGATCCCACACATCTCAGCTGTCCACCTTCCACTGAGAAGCTAGAATACAACCAGCACTCTCCACATCTCTACCCATCTCTACCTGTCAAGGTCAGCTCCCAGTCATGTTCTTCTGTCTCCCAGATATGCTCCAAAGCCAGAAAAAGCCAGGGAAGGGACAAAGAATGCACTATGTTGGTGTAAGAATGGGAAGGAGCTGTGACACAAGTCTGGTTAATGTGTTAATATTCCACAGGGTGAAAAGATCCCTTTAGAAAGCTCTTTGCAAGAAGAGGTAATGAGGAAGGCATCATTGCAGGGTCACAGGAAGACCACCACACCAAGATTTCTTTCCTTGAAACATTCCTTCTGATGGCAAAAGCTGGGGACAGTCATCCTCCAAGGCTGTGGGTCCTGTGGGTTATGTGAGAGCACAGCAGTCCCACTAGGGACACACCTCAGTAGCTCCTGCACATGATGCTCTCCCTCCAGCTAAATATGTAGGCATGAACCCAGCTCCTCTCCCCTTGCCTTCATACCCGCTCTTTGCCTACAGCCATGTAGTTGCAGAAGGAGCTTAGCGCACTCTGACATTTTAGGTGGCCCTTGGACTCTGCAAAGTCCATTAAAAAGGTGCCATACAGAAAAGCTTCTTTTAGTCTTCAAAGCCTGAGAGACCAAGTCTAATCTTAGAAGGATTTCAACAATGATACAGGGGTTTGATATTCAGAGTATGAGCTTTTTCAGAAATGCAGTTTATCCAACCCTTGCCGTCAGGTTTTTCTTTTCCTTTTTTCTGGGTACTTTCCAGGCTTTAATATATTTTTAAGTGTGGCCCTCAGAGAAAGGCATAAGTAATTCAGACAACGGTGTCAGAAAGGGAATTGTTTTAATGGGAAAGGGGATGCAGAAAAAGGGAGATGTATTGGGAGGCTAAAGAATACACCCTAAATTAATGTAATTCAGTATGGATGAGTGTAAAACCCTAGAGGCCTTGATTCCCCGTCCTGGCCTTTAATCACTGCATATCTTTTCTCGTCTTAAACTGTAAGCAAATCTTAGGCTGCAGATAAAGGTTTCAAACTAATCATAAATTACTGTCAGTCCTTCCCCTTGGCTGGGATAAGGGCTCAAGTACACATACACTAATCTTCCTAAAGGCTATTTAAAAAAGATTCTTACTTTTTAAAACCTTGTTCATCTTCTCTGCATATGTATCTTATATCTTTGGCTGCTGGCTAGTGGAACCTCATTCTGCCTGCTGCAACTGCATACTGTGGGAAAACAGAGAAGTCCTTCTTCTTGCATAGCTAAAACAATGCAGAAGCAAGATCAATTTATCTCAACATGGTAGCAAAACAAAAATATCAGACTGCTAGTTTACTCCTGTCAACCTCAGTTCAACATTACAAATTACACTTTCTGCCCAGCCTGTCAATCAGGAGCTGTAATGCATATAGGAAGGTGCTTTCTCTTGATGAACAAATATTTCCAGGGTTGGAGGAAGCGAGAGGAACCTGACCAGCCTCACAATCAGGTTGGGGAAGCTTCACACAACAAGAAAGACCTTAAGACCCTGCATTGCCAAAGGCAGCCAGGAACAGAAAACGAACTGGAGACAATGCTGAAGAAAACTCAACAGAGAGCACTGCTAGAGTCCTGCTGTTCTTTGTATTGCAGAGGAACATTGCTTTTTGTTTACTGTGACCACCTGAAGCATTGCCAGAAAAGCCCAGGTGATCTCTGCATGGCCTCTGCAATCCCCCATGCCCCATCCCTGCTGTTTCCAGCTGTCCCAGTATGTTCCAGCAGTGGCATTCCTTGTGCTGGGGAATATGCCTCTGAATTTTTCTGCCTCTTGAGATAACGCACTGCATCAAGAGGTACAGAAGGGACCATTGTAGCCTTTCAAATGAATCAACTAAGCCTTGTTCTGTCAGAAGTCAGGTTTATCTTCTGTGAGGGAAGGAGAGGGAGGGCTTTATGTAATGTGATAGGACTCATTGGGTCCTCAATGCCATTAATAAGAAGAGCAAAAGATGCTGTTAGTTGCAGGAGGTTTTGCCAATAGAATCATAGAACCATTTGCCCTGGGTAGCCGGTTCTCGTGTTTGATCAGGAAAGGGAAAACTGGGAACAACTGAATTGGGAAGACAGAGGTGGACTAGGACAGACAAATAAGATTGTGACAATGAAGTGTGAAGGCTTGAGACAACCCACATCCCCACAACTTGCTCCCCTGCAACTGGAATTCAGAAATCTGTCTCATTATTTCAAAGTGCCTGCAATTACCTATGAAACCCATGAGCAGCTCTTACCCCCTGCTAGCCCTGCAAGGTTTTCCAAGCACATAGAGAAATAATAACAACACCATCAACAACAAAATTAACCAACACCATCACCATTCAGAATTATAAGACTTCAAATTCAAGTGGTCTGTCTTAGAAAATGCCAGAAACCACCATCATACAAAACTTAACTCCTCCCCAGTTCACACATCTACTTTTCCTGGGAGCTTGCATCTTTGTTACAGAATACTGCCCTTTTACAATGAAACCTGAGCTATTAATTATTATTATTAATTTGCAATACACATTTTAATCCAGTTAGAATAAGGTGACCCAACTAGCATCAGGCTTGTCTGTTCTGGAGGCTGTACTGAGAGGATGAAAACAGGTCTGTGCCTAGGAAACTTTGATTACAAATCAAAGTACAGGGAAACTCCCATGATTTTTTGGTGGCAAATGGTGATATTTGCTCGTAAATTTGCCTGGATCAAACTGTAGCTGGAAACAAGCTGTTAAGAAGCAGTTCTGTGGGTCCTTGCAGATTTGCAACTGCTGTGTGGAGTTGACAGAATTACTATCTTTAGCACCAGTGTTTTGCTATCTCTGTACTTCCAAGTAATTTTTGAGCCAGAACTCTTGTGGAATAGAATAAGTGGCATCTATCCATTGAGCCGTGATCTGAAATATTAAAAAATCTATACATTCTCTGTCTGATGGGATGGATTTTTGTTTCCCCTTTGATGATATGGGATTGCCTTTTAAAGGGAGAAGCAAGGTATACCAAGCAATGCTAGTGAATTCAGAAGCATCTCATATGAATTTGCCAAGAAACTGGTGAGCAGAAGTTAGGAAGAAATGGAAAAAGCTGCATCATCCCTTCTGAAAAACCAAAAATCTATGTTTCTCTTTCCTAGCCACTGAAACTGGGTCTGCCTGCTGCTGCGATCACATAACCACCACAGCTAAACAACTTCATGTTCCTTTTACCTTCCCAGGCAGCCACAAAAAGTGGGCAGATGTGCTACAATACACAGGATGATTAGACAGAAAAGTTATCAGTGTTAAACACATAGTTCAAGTAAATGACTAAGTAATTTTCAGAACAATGTTTTAGCTTCCTGAAACTCTCAGTAGAAACTCAGAGAAGCTATATTGGCTAAACAAAAAGCCTTTGAGGGTTTGTCTTTCTGTGATCCTTTTCTTAGAAGGGTAGTTCTAGTGCCAGTAAAAGGGGAATTCTGACACTTAATGTAGCTTTCTCTGCGTGGGCGCACATGTGTGTGTTTGCAGATAATAGAGGGATTTTCCTGTTAATGGCAGCTAACTAATAGATTCTTCATATCTAAGGCATCCCTAACTTAAACAGTCACTTTCTAGAATCATGCATGCACGAAATTTTAGATTGGGAATGTTATGTAATTAATCCTGAAAGCATTTCTCAGTACATTTTCATCTGAATTTTGAATGTAATTTTGTGTCATTTTGATACACACCACAATGTTTTTATGTGGTCTCCCTTGGCAAAGCAGAGACATTGGCTACTGTCTGACCATCTGTAATTGGAACAGACTATCTAAATGAACACCACTATCACCTTTGATCTGGGGATGACTGACACATTGCTATATCTGGCATTCAGAATGGAATAAGATGTTCCAGCTGGTGCTGACAAAGCTATGTTGTGCTTATGCCTGGCAGCTAACTGCTGTCCTCCAGTGTGTTAGATAAAGCTTATAAGGTTGTTGATTTATTAAGAATTGATTAATTATCCTGATAATTAGATTAATGTTTTTTGTTTATATCAATGTAAATGAAAATAAATTGGGTTTATATTTATTTTATGTTATACTTCTTAATTACTTGATTTTGCAATTAAAATGTATAAAATTGTTAAACAGGAGGATGAGGTTTTTTCTCTCTCTGGAAATCAGGACCAGGTCTCTGAGGAGTTCTGAAGGTAATATCAAGCAATTGTGTGTCCCAATGATAATATACACAATAAATGACTGATTACTCTAACACTAGTGACACCCACCTACACAGGAAATATAGGCCAGTTTTTAAAGATACTTCAGTACCTAACAATGCATAATGAAATTCAGTTTTATTTTTTAGAACTATATACACTTGTCTGCATCTTTAGGCACGTATGATGTGCAACACCTTTAAAACCCTAGACCAATTAACTTCTAAGAATGCAAGAAAGTCTGGGACAGAAATAGTTCAGAGAGAACCATGTTTCCCAACCAAAGGAGGTAAAATTTATCACATTTTCAACTACCTTTGTAATTTGAAAGGAGATAAAAAAATCTTTAAACTTTCTCAAACTGAATGATTTGGCAACTCTCTTTTGTTCTTTTCATTCTGTACCAATTGTCAAAGAGGCTGAATTTTTCAAGTGTTGATACTTGGGGGAAAAAAGAAGCCTGTTAATATTCTCAGTCAGCTTTGGTGCAATCCCACTGGCAGCACCAGCAATGCATGCCTGCTGTATTTCAGATTTGTAACTCCACCCCTCATACTGGTAATGATTATCAGTATGGTGCTATATAGAGATGCATATATATACGGAGACCCTTTTAGATATATAGGTATGTAGGTGTAGGTATCTAAAATACATAGGAATGCATTCCACAACCTGCACAAGGGATATCAAAGAAAACCCACAGAACGGAAGGTGGAAAGCCTGTTCAGCAACTCCAGCATAACATTTGACACTCCTCATCCACCAATGTGCTCACACTCATCACACCACAGTAAACAGAAATGCTTCTGCTGCCCAGGCAGAGGCACTGGAGGAACTGCTGGGATGCTACAGACAGCGTTCGTAATAGTGCCAAGAGTAGTGCTGGTTTTCTTGACTTAGGTTTGCCTCCTCACACAGCTGTTGCACCTTTTCAATGCTGCATAAATGGTATTCCACAGCAAAGCGAAAGAACCCTGCAAGTGATAAATAAATATTGTATGACCCTGCAGGTATACACTCTGCTTGCTTTCCAGATCTGTTCTGGTGATTTAGTTAGCAGAAATGTTCTGCCAGACAGCTGCGAGGGAATATTACATAATGGTTATGAAAAGTGAATTTTGGACTCTCTAGAGACCTTCATCCCAGAGTTACATTTGCCCAGCACAAGCAGAGAAATACCCCTGCTAAAAAAAAGCCAGTGTTCCTGTGAATCCCTCCACACTACATTTGTACAGTAAGTCCTGAAGCAGCAGGGGAAATGGCTTTGGAGTGGAGAAAGTGGACATTTCACCAGCAGCTCTCTCCTGCCCCCGTTTGCCCCTGAGAGGAATCAGTGACAGGTGACACCTAGTCCTTTGGCTGCTTTCATACAAATGAGGAGGTGAAGGAGGGGATTTCCCTGTGTGCCTGGCCAGTGATGGGGCTGCAGCTGGGAAGCAGTTGGAACACATCAGGTGGAAGCCTGAGTGGGAGTGTAGCCATGCTAAGAGGTCCAGCCCAGCCAAAGGGCCCCAAAATGTACAGCCAGCAGCAGAATAAGCAGGCACAAAGGATTTGGGTCTCCTGGGAGGCACCAAGGTCCTGCCTTCCAGACTGGACACATCTATCACGCAGCTTTGGTTTTGAATGCTCTCTAGAGGACTGCCTGATGGTAAGCTACACATGCAACATTGCTCACAGGAAATACTCAGGGAGTAATGTATGACTGTGAGGATTGGTCCTCACACAGCCTGCGAACAGGGAGGAGAGGAGACAAATTTTGGCAAGTAAATTACTCATCATAAAATGCATTCTTCCATCCCCCCAACATACACCAGACTTTATCCAGAAGGTGGCTATTGCATGTACAAGAGAAATGGAGGCTCTAAGGCCTTTCATCAATGCAAGACTGTCTTATTGAGTCATCCTGATGATGAATGCCTGAAGCCTGCACAAAAGTGCAGTGCAATTACTGCTGAGTAATAGCAGCAGGTGGAGCTTTTCAGCTGCAGCTGACATGAGAGGTGATGGTGAATCAATCAGTGTGGAAGAGACCTTGGTTTGGGAGAGAGGGGAAATATGGAGGAGAGTTTTTCCTTGAGTAGCCCCTGAATTTAGGGGAGAGAGCTTAAATTGGTAAGAGTGTTATGAGTGACTGGAGTCAAATTTATTGTTCACTAAAGCTGCACCTGAAAGGAAATATATCTGAGCTCTGTGGAGCAAAGTTGTAACTATACCTGATTAAACAAGGAAGAGATAAAAATGCTAACAGGGCAAAGGAAAGAAGTGAGAATTGAGCATGCATACTAGAACAACCCCAAATAATTACAGCAAGTGCAGTCTGCTGATCTTTCCAAGAGCTCCAGGACCTTTGGGAAAGCTGTTTTGGGTACCATGAGGTATGCCAAAGAAGATGAGAGACTGAGCCTTCATTTTCTTTCAGTCAGGATGCTATTTGGTGTTTTGAGTGATTTTCTGCTTTTCTGGGGAACATGGCTTAGCTGCTGAGTCTCTGAAAGCACATCACTGCCTACAGTAAAAAAGGCTTGGATTTCAAGGCTTGGCTGGTGCTTTCATGGTGAAGAATTGCCCAACTGTGGCTGACACAGATGTACTAGGGGAAAAAAAATCAATAAACCACTGTTATTTATTGGATGGGGAGGGATTCTTTTTATATGCTTGAGCTAACCAGTGTGTCCAGCCAAGGTTGCAAACAACCAAAGGAGCAGCTGGAGCCCAGCCCACAGAGGCTGGTATGCTGAGGCTGTCCATGTTTCCTCCACACCCCACAGCTCCTACTAGAGAGCAGGAGCAGTGCAGGGCTAGGACTGATGGGCTGGATCAACACCTGAGATGCTCAACTCTTCACATGCTCCATGGGAAGAATGGTATATCTGTGTTCTGCTGATAGTTGACATCCCATGTTGCACAGTCTGGTCTGGAGACTGACCGAAAGCTCAGAAAAATCAGATACTGGAGTAAAGAATAAAAACATATTTGAGGAGAAAAGAGGGAAGCAGATACCATGGATAAAATTGATGCCAGGCCTTATCAATCTTCTGCTTGAAAATGACAGGTGAGGCCTATGAAACCTAATTAAAGTTCCTGTGTGTAATAGGGAACATTCTTTTTTCCCGACTCCTGAAATAAACGGGACAATTATATATTAAAACAGATTCTACTTCTGTTCACCTGTGTTTTAGACAGGTGAACAGACATTCTACTTCTGTTCACCTGTGTTTTAGATGTCTGAGCTGTGCATGTTAGATGATATGTCAGGCAGAAAGAGCAAATGGATTATTTATTTCTCTGTAGGGAAAAGGCTTGACCAAAAGCAAAGGAAGCAGAGGTTCTCTGCTGCTACAGTGCTGACTGGAAATGAGGAATAAAGTCCCACTTTGTCTGGCAGTGGGCTGCCTTAAGGAGTGTCATCCTGTGCTCCAGGCACCAGTATTGGAGCCTAGAGACCCGTGCCTTGGTCCAGAGTTATGCCACAGGCTATGAACTACTTTGGGAAAATTGCTTCAATGCTCTGCAACACTGCTTTTCTGTACGTAAAAGAGGGGAACAGATAACTAACTGATCCAGAAGGTTATTCCAAGGTTAGTGCTAGTAAATCACTTCAGTACCTTATGATAAAAGTTACTATAGAAATGCTTATTATCATAACCTCAATCTTCCCCAAAGGTTAATACTGGCAGAACATAAGGAACTTGCTGTCAAGAGTCAGAATGTCCATATTTAGGCAGAGTTTATTTAAAGATCAGGATTGTATCTTGCATTAATTTTTCTTTAATTTCTCTTTTTCTTTTATCAATAGGGAAAAAATAGGAAGTGGATGAATGAAGAAAGACTCTTCTTTTTCCCCACCTCAATGTCCTCTTAATTTGCTCCCGTATTCGCTGCCAGTCTGCTATCTAAGAAAAGGTGTGCACATTGACCTATTTTAGGACATATATTCTTGCTCTGGGGGAGATATATAAGACAGCAAGAATACAGGAACTCTCTAAAGTAATTTCAAACAAGGTATGAAGATACTTATAATTGTCTGACCAGTGCATGAGGAGGTTATTGCACAGTTATTAATCACTTCCCTTTCTTTCTAGCATGTAAATGAGCCAGATATGCCTTAATAAAGGGGTAGGTGAAAGAATGAGCCAGATGGACAAACTGGAATTGAAATGGCTCACAGCTCACCTGGCTCTGGCTGACTGGAAATACTCTTTAGTATTCATGCTGATAATGAGTGAACGCAAAGGAAATTTCTTCCTAAAAAATGCAGCAAGAAACCCAGAAGATTCATGGTAATGACAAAATTTGAATCACATGGTCTCACCTTGCTGGAAGGAGAAATGTTTATTCTACCTGGTTACAGTTACTGCTCTGGGCTGAGAGGTCTGCAGCTGCAGATGGAGCCTGAGTAATCAGTCCAGCATTCATGTGACAATCCCCCTTGACTACTGCCTTCCTGGGAAAAATGAGACTGAAGACTCTGATCTTTAGTGCTCTTCTTGACATGCAGTGAAAGAAAAAAAAAAAAAAAACCAAAAAAACCCCACAAAACAAAAAAAAAATCATCTGCAAGTTTGCTTGTGTTTTGTTCCTATATTAATACTCATTGTGGGAATGGATAGAAGAGGATTAACAGTGGCTATCCTCTCTTCAATCTAATCTCCTATTGACTGAGAAACAGCACATAGGGATGTCTTGAAGGAATTAATACAAATCCTTTTAAAACTCTTCAGTCCCTTCTCTTTTCCCTTCTTCCTCCTCAACCCCAGCCCCTTCTCCCTCTGCCCCCTTATGCTGAATTTGTGGCAGAGGACAGGGCCAAGGAGGAACATGGGTAATCAATTAAGATGCAGACTTTACCATTTGAGATGCATTATCATGGTCCCACTGACACCTCCTGAAACACAAACTCGATCTATCACATTGCAAATGAATTTAAAGTGGAAGATTAAAGAGGCAGAGAGGCACACATTCTCAACATAGACTTCAATTTAAAAAAAAAGGGTGAAGAGAAAAGCACGAAAGCAGGAACAGCAGAAAGAAACCTGCCCCACTTGTAGCCAAACTTTACCCTCTGTCCTGTAATTCTTCCAAAAGAATCAGATGGGCAAGGATAGCTCAGGATAGTCTGAACCATGACCTCAGTAAATAAACAGTTTTGTCAGTTTGAGGTACAATGGAAGCATTTGCACACAAAGACGCTTCTCTGTTTTCTTTGTAGCCTCCCCAAAAGGATTTCTCAGGCCCAAATGGATTGCATGAATGTGCATTTGTTTGTCACCTGTGGTCATTCCAGGCCAGCAAAGGACTTCACCATCAGTCTGGGATGAGCACTCGGGAATTAATAGTATTCAGTGTACCACGTCTCCCATGGCCACGAGCCTCTGAAGTCCAAAATGTTTACTCCTCTCCAAGGGGGTTGGTGCTTGTCAGTACTCATCACCATGACTTTAGAGAAGGTAAATCCACTGCAGACTAAAAGCAAATATGTAACTCTTGTTACTCTGGCAATTTTACAGAATTAAAGTAGATACTTTTACTGCCTTATTGCTTTAATTATCATTAACCCCTCACCTCTCTTCAAAGGTTGAGATCAAGATCTTTCCTACCCTGTCCAGCATTCCTCAAAAGTCATGGCATAAAGAATAGGAAAAATTAGAAGAGATTTTAAATTACACAAGGCCTTCTCTTCTCCTCTCTCAAATTTTCTGCAATTATTCTAAAGTATTTGTATTTATGAGATCAATACCATAAAGACATAAAGCTTTGAGATGAAAACAGAACTAATACAACTTAAAACAGAACTGTGCATAACTATGACCAATATGTAGGCCAATCCACAAATAAGAGCCCTCAGATCACATTCCCATCTATATCTTTTCTACCTGGGCTTGACCTTAGCACACATCCAAATTCTGTATGTGGAAATCAAAGAATATGTAAGACTGAAGGCAGGGAATTAAGCTGAAGTCATATTTTGGATCAGTTTTTACTGATTCCAGCAAGGGCTTTGACTTTCACCCTAGAAAACCACTGTCTGGTAAAACCTGTCTGTCATTTCTAACTTTCTCAGTAAAAAGCATACAGAGCAGTGGTGGGTCTGCTGAGGAACAACACTAATTACACAACTGCCAGAAAAATATGTGTCCTTTTTCTTTAAAATTAAATTGTTGTGTAAATCCCACCACTGGGAGCCTCCATGTGTCACAGTCTAGAGTGGCTGAGGTACCAGAGGGAAAGACGACTGCTAGAGTCGCTTGCTTCCCATCTGTTTGCTCACGCAGAGCTGGTTAAGGAGCCCTTCCAGCAGAGACAGGAGACAGACACACATAGAAGGTAACAAGGACATGCTGTGGATTCTTTATCAGCCATGGCTCGATTTATTTTAGTGCTGGAATTAATTTGATGCTCGTGAAGGGGGCAGACTGTCAGCACTGACAAAAGCCTGTCTGACAGCCAGGAGACAATGGGTGGGTTTTCTGTATACAGCCTTTGCCTGGACCCCTGGTTCCTGGTGTGCAGCACCAGCTGCCCTCGTCTTTGCCCCACTGCTATGCAGCCAGCAACAATCCTGATCCTAAGTTTTTTCATTTCCTAACATTTTCAGTGAGGTACTCACCTAATCTTTATTGGTGGGAAGGGTAGAGGAGGGAGAAAAAAAATGAAACAGTTACACAACCTGGAAATTGAAAAAACAATTCTTCTGAGCTGCCAAGGAAGTTCAACAGTCCCAGTGGTTTCACCTGGAGTCCCTGATGTAGTGACTGGTTGAGTTATAAGTCACTGTTGGCAGTGTAACACTATAACAAGAAATACTCTGTTTTTCTAGAGCTCTTACTGAGAAAGTGGTACTGAATTCCTGGGATGATCTCTCTTGAAAGAAGGTGCTGAGGAAAAGCATCTACATATATGCTGTCTGAACTATGAAATTGTTCCTGTTTCCTGTTTCTGCAGTAAGTATTTCTATACTGTGCAGGGCAAAACATTTTTGTTGAATTTTTGTAAAAGCAATTTATCATGTAATTCTGTTTCAGAAAGCCTAAAATGCTTCAGCAGACAGTTCTAGTTTAACCATTTTAGAGTGGATTTAAAGGGCTTCCAAAGTAAACACAGTGCTCAAAATTAGCCTGAAATATTGTACTTTGTATAAGCCACTTTGGAAGGCTCACTCATTACTACAAGTATGTCAGATTCTTGCAGCCTCTGGAGGCATATACAAAATTTTTAACAGTGCACATCAATGTAATGACAAACTGCCATTTATAGAGACCTCAACCCAAATGTCAGTTCTTATTCTTTTCTAGCATCCCCTCAAGTTCTGATGCCAGATTTTACTACCTCTACTTGTGGTGAAGGCAGAAAAGACTCTCCCAGTAATTACCTCCATCAGTGGTGACTTCTAGATTGTAAGGAAAGAGCAATTGTCCTGTTTCCTGTCCTCTCCCTGCCTTTCTTTTTCAGCCCCAGTAGGTTAAAAAAAGGAATATATAATGGCCTTCCACATTTTTCTTCTAAAGCTTCACAAATATTTCAGAAACATGGAAAATTGTCATGCACTGTGCTTTTATTTTAAAAAGGGAAGAGTACTTTTACTCTGCCTCAGCAAAGGAGCAGAGAGGAAATCGTACTGCAAAAATCCAGACATAATCTATCTTTTTGCATCTGCAGTGATGCATCTGAAAAATAAGGGGCTAGCAAAGGATTTTCTTTAAAATAAGAGCAATTCAAAAACTGGGCCAGATGTAGCCCCAGTGTGGAAGTTTTGGCTGCATAGCAGTGCAATACCTCCCTTGTCTCATGATCAGAAGCACACTTATTTAATCAGGCAGCACTGGCAGGGAAAGAGAGAATCTACATCCCATTTTTCTTCTACCCCTGTGAATCTGTTCCCAGGAATACTGATGACCCTTCATAAGAACCATAATCTGCCCAACAGAGAGGGGGAAAAACATATAGAAATGAAAAAAACCAACACTTGAAAAGCAAAATTATAAGCTTGAAAATACATCAGACTCTTGCCATGCTAGCACACAGGCACATCCTGAATGCAGAACTCTGTTTTTCTGTGATGGAAACTGCAGAGCAAAGGAATTTGGGTTTCTACCTACTGCTGGGTGCATTTCCATTTTCAAAACAATACCCTGGTACTTCGTTTTGTTTTTTCAAGGAGGCTTTCACACATCTGAAATGTTTCCATCATCCCAGGATTGAGAGAAGAAAAGGAGTTGCAGGGTATGTATTCTGTCAGTCCATATTTCTGAGCATGCTGTTTGATAGTTAAATAGACACAGAACTACAGAATATATAGAGCTGAAAAGCACATACAGAGAAGATACCCATGTATTTCTTTACTTTCCTCTAGTCTTCCTTATACATTTGTCTCCTGCTAGTCCATTATTGCATTCTGATGAAAGATATGTAATGAGGATCTTCCCTCATTGAAGTTTGTTGTATTACATTAAGATATTTCCCAATTTCAAAAACAATAACCCATGCTGGCTCAATCCATCATTCCCCTCAGCATGTAAAAATTTTTTTAATAATACCTGGCTGTATTATAAATTCAGAGACCTACCTAGAAAAAAAAATTAATTGGAAATTCAAAACACTACAGTGTATATCGAGGTGGGATTTTGAAGGGAAAAGGTACCCAGAAGTAGGCCATTCGTCTCAGGAAAGCTGGGAAAAATGCCAGCTGCATGCCAAAACCACATGCATGTGTGTGGAAACATCATACTGAGACATTCAGTAGTTCAGCTGTTTTGAAAAGCCTGCTTCTAATTTAATTTTGAACAGAAAATGCCTCAAACTAACTGACTTCTATAAACAGCAGGAGCCACTGAGACAGGATAATTACTTTTGCTTCACATATTTTAGACATCAGTGGTCCTGCAGAGGTGACTGGAAGGTGTGCTGTGACAGATAGGTAAACAGCTGTGATGTCTTCACACCTCTTATTCTAACTGTTCTGTATCCTTCTGCTCTTTCTTCTTCAGTCTTTTGGCTTCCACACCCATGCCCTTTACTGTCTGACCAAAACCAACCCTTCTTTTGACCCCCACCTTGCTGCTGGACAAACCAAGGCAGCCATAATAAATTAAAATTAGCTACTAGGGTCCCATTTCAGATAGAAGAAGAGAGACACTTAAAAAAAAGTTAAATCTATAAGATCATCCAAAACCATAATAGTGTCAAGCAACTTTAACACCTTTAAAGACATTTGAGTGGCCACTTCTCAAGC
The DNA here is from genome assembly GCA_013399835.1 of Leptocoma aspasia. NCBI lineage: Eukaryota > Metazoa > Chordata > Aves > Passeriformes > Nectariniidae > Leptocoma > Leptocoma aspasia. The sequence continues at coordinate 320,844 of VXAX01007767.1, read as the reverse complement.
GTGAACTCTCTGGGATTCCTTGCTATCACATTTTAGATACAATTTTTGCTGACTGAGGAGTTACACAGAGCATCTTAGAGTCAGACGAGCAGAAAATTTATCCATTCTATTTACATCTTGGCAGCACAGATTTATTTTTATGAAAAAGGATCTACCCTTTCCCACCTCCTCCTGCAAAGTTAACACCGTGGTTTGATGCTCCCATCACAAAATAACATAACTTCCTGGCCTCAGCAGCCAGTCCAAAATATCAGAGTTTTGCAGGTTCTTGCTGTCAGGAAATGAAACATTTGGATGGTGAGGGTCTTTGGACACACTCCTGTAACTACAGAGGGATACATCACAGTCCTGCTGTTTTAGAGGCAGGAGGAAGTGAACAGTCCGAGTTTATCTGCTCACCTGCTCCTGCCATTCTGTTGTGCACCAGCTCACAACGCACTCCCTCCCTCTTCCCTTTCACTTTTTCTGGAGGCACTTTTTGCCTGTCCTTTAGACACAATTTTTATACCAAAGGTTTGTACTTGATCAGTTGCCTGGAGCTTTCCTTAATTCCCTCTTCTTGAGCTGTTCCTTTTAATTTCATGGATGTACCTGTCCACTCAGCAAAGCCTTTCTAACAAAAAAACCTTCAAAATTCCTCAGCTGCTTTTCGTTTTCCCCCACTCTGCATGACAACGTGTGCTTGCCTTTCTGGTTTGGGGATTGCATCATTGCCAAAGCTCCCTGCTTTCACAAGAAGATTTAGGGATCCTCTCAAGCAAATAATTAACTGGTTAGACAAAATTTTGGTAGATTTAACACTCAAACTGTGATAATATTTTCCATTTTAAATTTCCAAAGGATTTAGTCAGGCTAAATAGGTTTCTAATCCCTGTGTCTTTCAGGAACCTAAATTGGGTACAATGTATATTTGTATGGGGAATTAATGAAACAAAAGAGCCAGCAATTGCATTCTGTTCAAAGCATAGAAGGAATAATACCCACTTACTGGGACTTTTAAAATTTCTTCACAGGCATGTTTTAGAAATAGAAAACAAAACAAAACAAAAAAACCCTACCAAACAAACAAAAAACCACGAAACACCATTATTGGAGATCTCTACAGGAAAAAAAGATATGCATTCAATTTTCAAAATTGAGTAAGATCAAATAAATTTATAAAGAAACAGATATTTTATTGCCAGAAGGTCATATCCATTTTTTTATTTTGAGAAATAATAAAAAATTCATTGTATTATTATTATTATTATTATTGTTACATTTATTCAAAAAGGAAAATCCTTGTTTGGATCAAAAATCACTTTTCATTGGAAGAAGTTTCACAATGAAAACCCACTAATGCCATATACATTTTAAAACAAGTAATGTGAACATAAATGGGTTATTAGTTACAGCAGACTTCCCAGGACAAACTAGTTTTTAGGACCAAATTTAACCCTATTCTGAGCCATGGAATTTAACAAACTGAACTCAAAATAAATGTGGAAGTTGCCTTTGTTTTGCATTTTTTTAGCAGTGAGACAGGTGCCATAAATTCATACCTGGCTGTCATTCAGAGCTGCAGAAAGACTGGAAGTGTTGAATTTTATTTTTACCCCTATTTTGTAATGAGGGGGGAAACATTCTATTTTTAGTCATAAGTTGTCCCACAGCACCTCCTTTTTTTTCCTATTTTAGGCAGCACTGACGTTTCCCAGTGCAGCCCCTCTAGCCAGGTTTGCAGGATATTTCAGACCAGCAGTTCAAACAGTCTGCAGGCTGTGCAGTGACCAGCTGAATGAGCTCACACCTCCCACAGAGCCAGTACCTTTAAAAGTACAAATGGAACTTCTGACAATTCAGTGTCTCAGACTGTGCAGTTTCTTCAAGATTTGCGAGCCTGAGTCTGAAAAAGCATCTTTTCAGAGCTGATCTTTTCCCAGCTATTTTCCCAGCTTCCCCGACACTGTGTGAAATAAAACATTTCCTTGTAGATTCTGCAGCCCCTGGTTCAGAGGGGGATTATAGAGCTCCTCTCAGGACATGGACCTGCTTGGTGCTGATTCACCAACACAAGCTGTGATAACCTGTGGGTTTAGGGGCAGTGATTCCCTGGTTCAATTTACAGTGTGCTGGTCAAGATGACAGTTGTCATGAGAGACAGGGATGTCCCCTGGTGACACACTGATTTCAGGCAGCAACAGAGACCCAGGGGTAGAGCTTTGTGATTCAGCCCCATAATGAAGACAGAATAAATAGCTTTTCTGGGCAGGGATTTGGTTTCATTCTAGCTTCAAAGAGAGGCAGGCTTTGCAGTGCCATCTGCCTTCCTGTACTTGTGGCTGCCCACTGGTGCCTACGACTAAGATACCATTGGACCTTTGAACCTGTCAGCACAGGACAGCAGTGTTGAAAATATAGGGTGCCTCCATTGAATGACAACGACTAGATACCTGCCAGCTGCAGTGCTTCCTTACAAAGGCTACTTTTCCTCATAATCTCTACTTAATAAATTAATTTTGCTTTGCTTTCCCCCTCTTGTAGGAAAATAGGTCACGTGAGTTATAGACTATAGAATTTCCTCTGTCTTCAGAATAGGTATTTTAAAATGTTTAAGTCAAGGACTTTTGTCCCAGGAAGAGGCTTCTGCCATTGAATTGCTGACAAAACAGTTGCTTTCACTAGGAAATAGCTGTCAAATAGAAATTTGTCTCACAAGTAGTAAAATAAATGATAATTTGCTAGGCAGCAGGAGAATATTGGAGACCAGGATTCATGGGCCCATCCTGGGCATGGGAGGGAATTGTGGTGTAAAACTTACAGACAATACTGAGAACATGACACTTGATCTGAAATGCATCAACCAACATCAGCTAAAGCAATTTGCAAGGTGGAAGATCTACATTGAACCCCTAATGCAGCCTGAACTCTCTTCATCCATAAAGGGACTTTGCAAGAGAAAAAAGCTAATGGGGCTGTCTGGTGGGCAATTTTAGAGACACAAGATTTTTGATCAACACAAAAGGCTGCAGAGGGCATGGAAATAAAAGGAGTGATCCATACAGGTATTATCCAGCCAGCACAGAACACTCTCATTACAGCATTCTGGATGGGAACTCTTATTCTGCTGTAATTCTAAAGCCCTGCCAGCCTTACTGACAAGTTCATTAGTCAGTCTGTGGTCCCCTGGGCAAAACTCAGACACATGTGAGGGCCTTCATCATCCAGACAGTTTCCTAGCAGTTACAGAGATTTATATGATCATTTGTTGCAGCTGACGTATTTCTGCGTCTGCATAACATGAATTCACACGCTCTGTGCTTACATGTTTGCGATCCACACTTGATTTCGGTAAGTCCCTTGAAATCTAGAGTAATGGGATGATGCCCCTTTAGCCAGCTTGTTCTCCTTTCCCATTGCTTTTGTTATATTTCATTCAAAAGCCAACAGTCTATGGCTGTACATGTGTACAGCCAGGCCTCGAGCTGCTGAACACTGCTAACAGACTTGGGCATTTGGCTCCTACTGGGCCCAAGGGGTTCACTCTTGTGCTCTTTGAGGGAAAGAAACATTACTAACACTCAACTCACTCCCTGGAGAGAAGCAATGGTCTCTGGAAAAGCACTGAGAGATGTGGCAGGCTGGGGCTGCCTGGGTAGCGAGCCCCATCCGCAGGCCACAGGGAAGACCATTTCCATGAAATGCTAAAATGCTTTAATCAAAAGAAAGGCCTCATGATGCAGTTTAGAAGTAATTTGGCTGCCCTCAAAATGAGCATCCACTCCCCACACTACTGTCCAAAGCCTTAGGAAAAGCATCACAGAGAACTGAGTGCCGCTTCTCGGCAATGGTCATAGCACTTTAGGGACCAGCTTCTGCTGGAAGAGATGGTTCAGATTTGTTACACATTTTTCATTTTCTTCTCCCCAGAATAATGACTTTACCAGCTTGTTGAACTTTTCAGCTTTGCAAATTACATGGAGTTCTCATTAATACTCTAACAAAAAACTTTTTTGCTACAGGTTCTAAATTGTATTTAGAGATAACTCAATAAGCTTCCATCTATTGCAAAATGGTTAAGCTGAATCTAGCAAAACCAAAAATCCTCAAAAAACCAGAAATTTTCTTTTTCTTATTTTCTTATTTTTCTTATTTTTGAACTACCTGTATCTTTAGGGAAAAGGTAAGTGTATTGTGAAGGAAGGACTTATTGTCTCCAAATCAATTATCATAAAGATACAGGATGACTAGATATTGATTTAGTTGAGGAGTTCTACAGAATTTGTATGTTTATCATCAGCACAAAAGTCCTGCTTTTTTAGGCATGCAATTCTTACTCCTGCTGCCATTTAGCTGTGGGCTAATTTCACTTCCAGTAAGTTTTACCCATTTACCACCATTGGCCACAAATATATGGTTAACTCTTCAACTGGTAGGCAGTTTGGATGGGAACTGCACACAGCCTTTCCCTTTTTTTAAGAGATTAATATTAAATACTGTAATTTGAGAAAAAATAAATTGTGCATGATATCTTCAGTTCAGCTCCCTACTCACAGAGCCCCATCAAATTCTTAAATATTTGCAATATCTAAACAGAGGGAACAGAGAAACACAGCTGGTGATGAAAGGGCAGCAAGTAAAGAAAGGATGTTTCAGAGATGAAGACAGAAACCATAAGTTGTGTTTCTTCAGTATCACTGATTTTGAGCCCTGAATAAATATGTCTTTAGCCCCTTTCTTGAATTTTCTACTGGCAAACAATATGTGTAACTTCTTGTGATCATGCTGTTTTTCTAAATGACCTTAGGAATCTCACCTCTGCAAGCTGTGTGCGAGCTTCTACTCTGCTGAAAGAAACAGGCTATGTCTTATCGTAGCCTTCTTATTCTAATAGCCAGTCTTACTCGTTTCCAGGATTTCATCCTGAGCAGAAGTGGTGACAATCACTGTCTGCCTTTCATCTTTCAGCAAACAGCTTTTAGGCTGCTTTCTGAAGTGAAGACAACCATACCTGTGCAATTGCACTTGGCATGTCAACTTGTTTATTCTCTCCATGCATCTAACATTCCTAACTTTTGAACTCTGGCTGATTTCAGCTAAATTATCAGAGGAGCACTCACCTGAAATATTTTAAGCTCATTTAAACTGCTGTTGATAGTCTTGAAGAGAAATATATTGATAGCATCCATGAGAGGAGAGAAATGTGAAGGGTGTAATTTCTAAAGGGGAAAAGTCAATTGACCTTCACACCTGTAGAAACCAATCCAGAAAGTTTTATGGGTAACCAGATCACCTTTGTTCTGCCACTCACAGGAAGACTTGCTGAAGGCAGTCTCAGCTTTGCTCACCCATGGAGGTACAGAAAGAGTCTCCAAACAATTCAACTTCTCCAGCCCCCTCTCTGCCCCTTATATTTGCATCCCTACTCTGTTGTTCATATACAGCACCACTCTCAAATTGCTGATTAATGTAGCCAGGTTAGAGATTAATAGATCAGCATGTCCAATTATTAGAGATTAGTGAGGCAACTGCCTCACTTTCCACCTTTTCTGTCCTTGCAGGCTTGCAGGTGATGATTTCAAACTACCTGTGCATATCTTGCTGCTTTAGCTTTCCTCCAAGGCTAATAGTTTCTAGAAAGACTCCCTCTTTTCTAGTAAATTCAGGCTTTTTTCAGCAGCTGTAGGCAGGAACTCTGGCTCTCTCTGAAGTTGCCAAAGGCCCTTGGCCATACTTTTCTGCTGTTTTTTCCTCAGATCTAAATGTTATCAGTGTGGAACAGATTTAACTGGAGAGTATGTTTCCCTGGGAAATGCCCTGACTTCCCAACACATGCCAGCTGACATTTTGCCAAAACCATACCCTAAGGCAAGAATTAAATCTAGGCAAATGTAAGTGCCCTGAGAAATTCAGGCCAGAAGCAGAGCAGACACAGCAAGCGGACAAGAAAATATTTGATGTCAGCAAGAAAAAAGATCTCTAACTGACGGGAAGTGTTTCCATTTTAATGGAAATTTGCTTTTTGTGCAGATGTAAATTCCAAAGAAGAGACTTACTCCTCCCTTGGCTAATGTGAATATAGCATTTCTGTCAGCAGTTCTGCCCACCTGAGTTTAAAACCTTCCAGGACTGTTTGGCTTTATAGAAGGAAAGAAAACAGTCTCAAGACCAATAATGACAGGGAATTTGGGATCTTTTAACTCTAATCTACACTTAGAGCTTCTCTGTTCCCTAAAGACATCCCCATGTGTAACTATTCTGCCCTCCTGCTATTGCCAGTAAGATTGTTATGATAATATATATAATTATGATCTGGTATCTTAACAGGAACATCATTAATTCCCAGAAACTGTAAAAATAGCTCTCTGACCCTAGATACTCTTGAAGTTTTTTACCTGTTTGTTCTATTTTTAGGTAAAACCTACAGTTATGCATTTTATTTTTAATATGAGAAAATATATGTCTTCGTTACAGTTTAATAATTAGCCATCCCTTCAACTAAAATTTTAGAAGCAATAAATGTTTGACAACAGACAGAATGTCAAAAATACAGCAACCATGTCAATTTTATCATCTTTTGCCCTCCACTCAATGTAAAGCGGAGCAGAATTCAAACTTCTTGTGTCTTTCATGTACGATCTCAGTGTTTTAGCTCTTCAGTGGTTTTACCTGCTGCACTTCACAAAGAAGGATACTTCTTTGCTTTGTTTCAGATGTGGTATTCAGAAATCCCTTGGCACTAAGCCTTTGGACAGCTCTGCCACTGTTCCAGGAAAGCTCTGTGACCTGAGTACCTGTTTTTGAAGCTTAATAGATCAGCATGTCCAAACCTAAGCTTCCTCTTAAATGCACTTTTTTCCTGCCAAGGTCCTTTTAAAGGCACGGTGTCCCCATCAGGATGATCTTTTCTCCTGCTCTTGCAAAATCTATGAAGCATGCCACATCAGTGATGCCTTTCAGCCTCTCTCCTTTCTTCAATTTTTCAGCTACCTCAGTGGTGTTTAAACCTTGTATCTCAGTATTCCAAGTTCCCTGAATTAAGGGCTGTCATGCCATCTTCCAAAGTAGCAAATAGGGAAACCTAAGGCTTTTGTCAGCTCTGGACTGAGAGTAAAGGATGTTGTCTAGAGCAACTGAAGAATGTTTAACTATGCATTTTTCTGTCTCCCTGCACTGCATGTACCTTCTCCTTTGGTCAAGTATTTATCCACAATCTTCTTGAATCCTTTCTGTCAGTACTAATGAATAGCATCTCAGGGAGCTTTCCCTTTCTCTTTCCCAAATTCTTATGTGTTGTCTGTCCTATAGCTCTTCTAGTACTATCCACAGTTCCCACCCCAATGTTCTCTTCCCCACGATTCCCATTCTCTAACCAAGCCCACAATCAGCAGCTGACAAGGCTGTCTCCCAAGGACAGTTCTCATTTTCCTCAACCCACCACCACATAGTACCATCCTGTTTGTCTTCAAGGACAGGTATTGCTCTCAAACTAAGTATTTCTGATAATTCTCTCTGTTTCCTTCACTGGACTGGATACCTAACTGAGGTAGGAATTCCCTCTATGTGCAGCTAGGTTATACCATTAGCCTTGTGACAAGTCTTTCACTTAGCACTCAGCTCCACAACTCACCTTGCTATAAGTCTGCAGGCATTGCTCCTTTTTTCATCACTCCAAAAGTTCAAAAACACCCCGTCTAGCAGATGGACCTGTGTGTTGACACCAGTGAGCTTATCCTTGACCACTTTGCTACCAAAGCTATCATTCTGCCATTATTAGCATTGAGCTGTGAGGAGGCACCCCTGGTTAAATACTGAAAAACTAATATTGGGCTTTCAGAAACCATTCCTTAATTATCTTTCCCAACCCTCAAGAAAAATCTCATTAGCAGCAGCAGAAACACTGGAGCTGTGCAGGACAGATCCAGCATGTGTCGAAGGAGACCATTAGTTTGCCTCCTGATGAAAGAGGCCCATGAGTCACAGTGTAGGAGTCACTTGGGGGCCAGCAGTGATTTTGAGAATAGTGAGAAAGGACATCTAAGCAATCTAAGTGGAAACCCAGCAGCAGTAGAAAAGTCACAAAAGGGGTAGCTGTAGACATTCTGAATGGAGAACAAACAAGCAGAGTGTTGGGTTTAATATTTTTCAGCTTTTGAGGCAGAATGCCAGTTTAAGTTAATTTGGAGGAAATATCAGCATGCAGTACAAAATGATCTCTGCGACATGATATCTCTTCAAAGAGAAGAGTTCAGCACCTTTGGTATGAACTTGGCCAGAACTTGTTCAAAGTGATTCTTTCTCATGGCAAAAGCAATGATTCTACTTTTCCAGTGAGTAAAGTTCAAGTAGGAATTATTCTGCCCTTATCCCCTCAGTGCAAAACTAAAACATCCAAATGGACAGATGTCAAAATACCTTCAGGATATTGTAAGTACTTTTCAAATTCTTCTGTTTCAGACTATATCCAGCTAATGTAGGTAGAGATGCTGCACCAAAATCACACTTGAAGTTTTGACCTACGTGTCTTTTACATTTACATTCCTTGGTCACCCTTATTTTTAATGATGCTCAGGAACATTTAAGAGATTCAGCTGCTTGCATCTCTCCATTCTCACCCTCTACTTCTCTGTCAGAGTCAGCCTTCATCTTTTTCAGGGAAGCAATACTTGCAAAGTGCCAGGTATGCTCAGCTGACATTTAACTGAACAGAAATTGGGCTGCTCAGTCTCCTGAAATAACTGCACAGATCTTTTTAGGACTTTCCAGATATGCTGGCCTACGATGGACTAATTGGAATTGGGACAAAACCCTTACATTGATTTGGCTTGAGCTAAGCAGGAACAAGAACAAAATTCTTCAGAGATGATGGCTATCCTGAAGGTCCTTGCTTCTTATTTTCCTATCAGACACAATTCTGTTGCTATGAACATATTATAAGTTTCTCTGTGTGTAAGCCTTCTGATCATTTTCCCATGGGAGAACATCCTTTTGCTATCCTTTACTCTATATAAGCTTTCTGTAAACAGAATATCTGTGTCTGTTCTTCAAAGACATAGAATTGGTTGGCCTCCTCCTACCTATGAAGAGACTGAATTGAAATTACTTTATCTTTCTGATATTGTAAACTATTCTGACACATTTTCCTAGACGAAGCAGCAGCAGGAGCATGGAATGCTCTCTGCTGAGCAGATATAGAAAAATACTAGAATTATAGAGTCATTTTAATAAATCATTTTAGCCTTCTGAAATTATTGTCAAGAGTCCTTTCTTCTGTGTGTGGACCACGACAATACAATTCTCCAAGAATCTGGGTTTTGTTATTGATTTTTTTTTTTTTAGTTTGGGGTTTTTTGTTGGTTTTGGTGTTGGTTCTGGTTTGGTTTTCTAGTTTGGTTTGGTTTTTTTTTAACATAAAAGCTACCTTGTCTCAAGTCAACAGGGTGACATTAAGGCTGAATATTTCACTGCCCAGTTTCAATATTTTATAAGTCTCACACTCTGGTTTCTTGTCATCTTAGCTAGCTTTCAAACAAGAGAAGAAAAAAAAAATGTTTATGAAATTTAAATGCCAGAAAGTCAAATAAAATTATTTTGGTCCCAAACTTCAGCTGCAAGGTATTCAAAGAAGATTCAGGACTGGTGATATCTGCTGACTTTCCCTAGCTCTTTCTTTGGAGAGTCTGTCTCCTGTTAGTGCAACACAGATTCACAGAGTTATCCTTGGTCATTTACATAGTGGTGTTCACCTCCCAGACTCACCTCTGTGTTTGCAGATGCAGAAAGTAAGAGGATATGCCTAACAGCAGCAGAATGTTAAATAAATCACAGGTATCTTAGACAGTCCATGCCCTCTTTGTCTGAAGAGGACAGCATAGGATACAAACCTGGTGCATACCTTCTCCTATTTTGAAAGTCCAAAGAAGGGGTTTAAACCTGCCAACAGTAATTAAATATTTTCTGATCCCAGATATATCTCTATCTATGCCTGGTGACAAATATTCCTTACCTTAGCATGATCTTGCATGTTATGAAGTGGTTGCTAACATCAGCAGAGCTCTCCATTTCATGGATACACTGAGGCCTTGACCTCTTTTGTTCTCCACTATGTCATAGAATCATGGAAGTGTTAAGGTTGGAAAAGACCTCCAAGATCATGAAATCCACCCATTTATCTAACACTGCTATCTTCACCACTAAATCATGTCCCCAGCTGCCACAACTAGGCACTTTTTGAACATTTCCAAGAAATGGTGATTCCATTGCATCTCTGAGCATTCTGTTTCAATACTTGACCAACCTTTCAGTGAGAGAATTTTTCCAAATATCCAATTGAACCTCCCCTGGCGCAACATGAGGCCATTTTGTCATCCTGTCCCTTGTTACCTGGAGAAGGTATCACCTACTGATTTAGCGTGAGTGGGTCAGACTGCCCTGAATGCCATGAACACAGCTATGCACTTAGCAGGCTGTCAGAGGAACAAAGGGAAGACAGGGTAAATCATAATCTCTTCTTTTGCCAGGATTTTTAGATGCTTTGAATGGAAATTGTTTTATGCCAGGGTGACGCAGTTTCCATGTGCTGGCAAGGACTGAAGGGTGCACAATGGCACATTATATCAATTCTGGAGGACACTTTTCCCACACAGACTAAGGAATCTATTATTGAAATCTCCACGATCACTGGTGCTTTCTTCACAAACTCTTTCTATCTCTCTCCTTGTCACCTAATTTAGATTTCCAGAGTAAAGCTGATGGCAGGATCATTCTACCTGATTTATCACCTCCTTCTGATAAAACCCTGAAAAAGGATGGAGGCAAGCTAAGGGAGAGAAAGAAAGTAGCCAGCATCAGACTATGAGATATAATTTTTCCCACCCACACAGCATGTGCCTGAGGGAAAGCAGAGAATAATGAGCATGGCAGTCTTGTTTTAAGGGTTTGTTGCTTCTTTAAACAGAAATTAGAAGGCAAAAGAGAACTTGGTTAAATGTTGAATGTTGTATATCCCTCAGCATTTCTGTTTCAGGACATCTGGAATATCCTGTTTGGAGCTATTGTAGCTCTCTTGTAAGTGGGACAGAAAGGAAAAAGAAAAGAAAAGAAAGCCACAGAAAACACAGTGCTCCTGGAATTAGATGCCAGCTACTCATAGAAAAACTACAGCATCAAGACTCAGAAGAACAGGGCACAGATACTTCTTTTTGTGGATCACCTGGAAGGTACCTATTAAATCAAGCCTATCTGTCTCACCAAGTTCTGGAATGTGTCCATGTTCCATCCTCTCCTCAATGAAGTAGCAGAAAACCAAGTGCCTCTCTTTAGGCATGGCACTCTGAATCAAGGCCACATGCCCAAGGACGTTACCACTAAACTATGAGTGGAAAAGTTACAAAACCTCTGCAAAACAAAGCTTCCCACGTTGCTACTTCTTGCCCTCTCTCTCGTGTGAAACTGAATTAGTGAATGTACACAAAATCTTTGTCAAACTTCCTCCAAGTGGCTTCTGTGTAAATAAATACTTGTTTTGTGCAGACAAGGGAAAATACATGAATGCTGAACATGTAACATTTGTATAAGCTGAAGAGAGAATGCACTGCAAGAAGATGTGAGCATCTGAGTCCATGACTTCCATGCAGTTACAGATTGTTGCAATAGAGGGGGAAAAAGCATGGATAGGACCAAATAGTGATTAATGAGGGGACAGCCTGTGCAAGAGCATGAGACAGAGAGAGCATGAGACACTGAGAAGAAGAAGAAGCATGTTACCATAGAAGCTAAAGATGGAAAGCAAACCATTCTGATGTGAAAGGAAGAGAGAGCACAGAGACAAAACATTACATAACTCTGCAGAGGTTTGCAGAGTCAGAGACCATCCCTCTAAGTGTTCAAAACATGTAGATGGGTCACTAAGAGATACGGTTTAGTGGTAGCCTTGATAGTGATCAGATAATGATTGGACTTAATGATCTTAGAGGTGTTTTCCAACCTAAAGAATTCCATGATTCTTTGATTCTGTGATTCTGTGAAGTGGCAGTGCCATTAAAGGAATGTCCTGTTTGTTGAAAGGAAGTGGAGTCTGGGTCCATTTGCATGACATACCATCTTATGCTTCCTTACAGAGTTTAGGGTGCTGTCTCCAACACAAAACTTCAGAGTACAGAATGATTTTTCCTTGGATGAAAGAAGAGACTGAAAAGAAAAATAGAAAAATTGAAATTCATAGAAGCAGTGTGAAACTGCTCAGTTTAGAAATATTTCATTAGACATACAGGAGGTCTGTGGCACGCATTTAAGCAGACAAGGGGAAAAACAGTGTACACTAATGGTAAGGTATTTGAATATATATGTAAACATCTTCCAAAAACTAGACCAGACAAGGCTGGCAGAATCAATGAATGGAAATTACAGTCAGCACCAGGGAAAAGCATTGTGTATAAGTATTACTTACATGCAGTTCTGAAAATAACCTTACCTAAGTACATGCTTAAGTGTTTCAGCAAAACAAGATTAAAACATTGCAATTGTCCAAAGAGACTCTGTAATTAGAACTGGACTCCCAGGATAACATATAAGCATGAAAAATTCTCTACCTTTTCTTTTTGATCACATTTCTTTAAAAAAAAACATACTCAGAAGTGTTCCATTTACATGTCACAGACAGCTTGATCTATATTCAGAAAGAACATCATGTCCTCCTCAGATGTCAAAACAATTTTATCTCTTAACCTGAGTTTGGAGTCAGACATCAAGGATGCAATGCATGTGGCTCCCATTAAAGTGTTAATCTGTAACACCTGCAATTCACAGAAGTTGCTATACTTTAAATAAACTAAAATTTTTCTTTCCTATTCCACTGCTGTGCAGTGCTTAGTTCCAAATTGTTTTTCTAACTTGACTTCCAACTTTGAAAAAAAATGCAATTTAGACTTGCTACCTTTGAATCTTAATTCAATTTCCTGTTCCATCATAGATTCCCTGTGTGTCTTTAAGGAAGCCACACAGGTCGTGATTTAAGAGATAGATTGGAGCTTTGCTTCCCTTTAAAATACTTTGTAGTTCTGGCCTTAGTCTCTATGTCTATCTATAATATATATTTAATGATACAGATGTACAATTCTGTTGATATAGCTTGCAGTAGATTAAGATTTTTCTGCCTGCTGGCTATCCATCATGGGCCTCTGCCTGTCTTTGTAGCCAACCTGTATTATGAGGTAGTATGAGTGTTTATAGCCTGCTTCAGTACAAAATCAGCTAGTTTAGCCTGAATTGTGACTGAAGGCAGTGTGGGCTATTGGCACAACTCAGGGAGCTGAGGGAGAAATAATGCCTGGAAGACAGTCAATTCAATAATAAACAGTGGGGAAAAAAGGATGGGGCAAGGAATAACTTGATCAGCTACACTTCTGCTTCAATACAGAGGACATCCCTGCCTTCAGGCATTGTTATGATCCTCAGTACCAGGCAGACAAAAGCAGAATGAGAGTAGACAGCTGGGATTATGGTACACCAAAAAAAACCATCAAGTCAGTTTGTCTGAAGACAAAGAATACACAGACAGCTGTACCAAAAAGAGACACAGTCAGAAGTTTGTGTGTGTGCATGTGTAGTGGTTTAACACCAGCAGGAATTTAAATTCGAAATAAGCCACGCTGCTACCTCTACCCCTTCTGGTAAGGGAGGGACAAAAGTAGAGAGTATGGGTTGAGATAATAACTTAATGAAAGCACAAAGCAATGGAATAAGAAATGCACAGTAACAACCACAATATTAATAACAAAATTGTTCAAAAAGAGAAGATGTTTTACCCACCAGAAGGCATTGACCGCCAGGAACAAAACCAAAATGTCGGCCGCACCCCACAGGCCACGTCCGCTGGCTTCCCCAGACAGAGGTAAGATGGCGGCTGCTCCCACAGGCCACACCACACGGCTGGCGGGAACGAAGACAAGATGGTGAGGGACTCCCACAGGCAGGTCTCCCAGCCCAGCCCAGGGCAAGGCACAGCAGTGCCAAACAAGCCCCCTGGAAGGCAGGTTGTCCAAGCTGGGTTGCTCTGCCGCCCCGCTGGGCTCAGTTCCCCTCAGGCACCTGCGCCGCCATTTTGATTGCTCTGCTGCGCTGTGAGGGGGAAAAAATCACAAATTACTGGGGAAAACTCCCTTCTACCCAGACTCTGAAAAACAAGGATTATGTCTGGGGCCATCCCTGAATTATAAGCAGCTGACTTTCTTCCCAGGCTGCTGAAATATTTGGTAGATATGTGAGATTGGAGGATGGTGAAAAACACATCCTTTGTGGGATTTTGTATCAACATATTAATTTTCAATCAAAGTAGCAACTGTTGCCTGGAATCAAAAGAAAAACTTTCCAAACAATATTAAAAAGGTATTGTAAAGAGCTTTCATTATTTAATGAAAGTTTTCAGGTCCACAGAAATAGCTATGTGCATGCCTGGTATAGGATTTCTACAATTTTTATAAGGTTAACGAATTAGTTTATCTAGCAGGTACATCCAATAGGAGAGCAGTTGCCCTGGTGACCCACCCTTGGACCTGCCCCTTGGAGTGTCTCCAGGGAGTTCTATGCTTTATATCTTGTTTTGTCTCTCAAATGCTGGTGCAAAACAAGATGTCCTTGTTAGAAATTCTTTTCTTGAAAATAACACTAAAGAAAATTTCAAGAGTGTGACATAATCTGTTAGAAAGGGTTAGCTATAGTTCTACAGTGTGAAAAAAGTGAAGAAGGTGGAAAAAGGGTAAGAAGGTACTAGAAACTATAAAACTGTATATTAAATTCTACAAAGCTACAAATATATGAAAATACTAAAAATCTTTAGGCATCACAGCTCCTCCAGAAGTGACATCCATGTTAGAAAAGAAAACAATAGAAAACTTCTTATTCTAAAACATTCTGCCCTAAATATTTGGAAGCTGGGAACTCAATTTTGGGTTTATCTGATATGCCTCTTACAAATCACTGGCACTTTAGATTCTCCTTTGCCTCATCTCCAAAAGATAAGTTGTGTGTGCCTCACAGAATTACTAAAGTTGGCCTGTTTCTGCTGACAAATCTAACCTCCAATGAACCCTCACATTAGTAAGCTGTATTTTCTTTAATGAGGTCCTTACACCAAGCATAGATCTTGCTTATGAAAATTGCTGTTAATGAGGTCAGTAGGACCACTCAGCATTTGGTTGACCCTGTGGAAAGGTAAGAATGGGCTCTGGTGCTGCAATGCTAGCAGATCTAGCACAGCAAGTGTTGTGAAACCTGGTGTCTGACTTTATTCAGCAGCTCCTGGATGTTTGGTACTATTTGGAATTCTAATTTGTGTTTAAAAGAAAGCTGTTATGGTAACAGCAGAATTAATAATCACTGGATTTCTATTTACTTATCCCACTTTTCTCATCTTTCTGCCTGCCCCTACCACAATTACCACAGCTAGTCCTCTGCCTACCCCCTCTCCCTCCCATGTGACCAAACTTCAGGTCTATAACTTTCTATTCTTCATCTGCTCTGGTTAGTTCAGCCCATGCTGAAGACTCCTGTGTTTGTGCTGAAGCTTTTGCCTCAGTGACAGTATTAATCTGAGGCTTCCTTTTTTTCTCAGCTGTCAATTTTTGTGAAACTTGTCAGACCTTTGTAACTTTGAGATACTTTGCCCTTTTGCTGATTCTGGTAGGACCAGCCAGCTTGGTCAAGAGGGTGAGAGAGCAAAGAGCAAGCAAAGAGATGGATGGACACAGATTTCAGTCACATTTCCTTAAAAACCCAACCTTTCAACAAAGTCGTTATGATTATGATCATCAAAGAATGCTCACATTAACCCTAAGGCTTAAAAGTTAAGTTGCCAAAAAAGCCATCTCAAAACTGTTTCATAATATCTAATAATTCTGTGGACAAGGTTCATTACAAATTTCATCGGCAAGTCTATATAAGTTATATGTCTTTGTGACCTCCTCTAGCCTTTTAGATAGCTACCTTTCTGCTGGCACACATCTTTTTTGGAGATATGTGATTGATGTCACAAAGTCTCATTCTTGTTAATTTGTTTCAAAATTATTTTCTGAAACCTCAGAAAAAAGAAAGCACCTTTTCCTCTGCTATCCCATAGGCTGTACAATGTATAAAGGCTGCCAGTCCCTAACTGTGCAGTGAAAACCGCATTGCAATTTTACTCCTCTCAACAGAAGGTAAAATAAAATAAGTTTTCCACTATGAAATTACCCTTACTCTAATGGTCTTAATCTTTCAAGTTTAAAGGTGTTCTCCACAGCTCCCTCTCTTATATTCAGAAGAGTGCATTGATGTTCAGTTTTGCTCTCCCCAGCACTTTCTTTTATGCATTAGTGCTTGCATTTAAAATGAAGAAAACCCTGGGAACCTCCCCTTGGAAAGGCAAGCTGACTTTTCCCACAGATACAGCTCATGCCATGTTACTCATTACCCTGACTGCCTCTCATATGCTGGTGTGCTTGTGAGAAGGGGGTCACAGCAGCTCATCCTGCCCTGGAGGGTGCTCACATCGATGCCAGGGGCTATCTGAACCAGAAACAAAGCATGAAAGTGCTTTATAACCACCCCACTGGGACAACAGGAATCTGAGCCAAAGCACTTTGCTGCCACCGGAATAAAAGCCTCCATCAATGCTGTCTTCACAACTGCTGGCACTGCAAACCAGCTTGTAGCTGTGTGAGCCCAGCCCCAGAAAAACAGCAAAGATTAGTTAGGGGTCCTCACCTGCCTGAAGAAAACAGTGACTCTGTCTGTGCAGAGTCCTGCCAGGTACATACCAACCAAACCCCAGAAACACTGGATTCTCCTGTGTCTGTGAAACCAGTCAGTCTGAGTCTCATATGCAAACTGTGTCTAACCCCACCTGCCAGTCCTGTAAATCAAAAAAAATACACACTAAAATGACATGGTTACCTCATAAATCCTGATATGCTTTTTACACCTTTTGAGTCATTTTAGGTTCTTGAAGACTTTGGGGTACACTGACATTATCTTTTCCAACTTTGCTCCAGAAAACAAAATGATGAGAAACTGTTTGTCTGTAACACTGGAGAGGCTGCCAGGGTTTCTGCTCTGGGTTGGCAGAGTGGACAGCTGAGCTTCCCCTGCCATTTATAGGCACAGCCTTAAGCCTGACATTTTATGGCAGAGCAAAATCAAGCCATAAACTGTAAGGGCTCATGATAAGCTTCATGAGCACTTCATCAGGAATGGGATGTTTGAAAACAAAACCCCAGCAGCAGCCTGAGGGAAAACTTTCATTTTCATTATCTCTTAGTTCACTAAAATTGGGGAAAATCAAGAAATTGCAAAATTCAAGAGGTTGTGAGGAGATGAAATAGCTTCAAACAGTTAAATGGTTTTAAGATTCAAAACACTCTTTAGATTTGGAATCCCTTACTATACTTATGCCCTCACCTGCCTGATGTCTGAAAAACACCTCCAGCCAGGAATCAGGATAGGATTATTCATGGAACAGTGTTTGAAGTGTCATACAATTCTAGTGCCTATTGAAGATTTTCCATATGGTGTCTATGCATCAATTTTCATCATTCATTGTGACCTGTGTATGTGATAGGTCTGCCTTGAAAAACTCACAAAAAGAGAGGTGGGGTTATGTTGACCAAAAATGAACATTGCAAGTCAGAAGGGGGAAGGAGAGTTTGTGACTTTTCCAAAGCATTACTACAAAAAGAGAAAAAAAAATAGAGAGAATAATTTTGCTGAAAAGCTGATAATGGGCATATTACTCTTTGGTTTTTGTGTTCTGTCTATATGTCTCAGTCTGAGCCATGGGGTCTCACAGGTAAAATCCAGAGCTGGTGAAGCTGGGATTGGGGCTTTTCAGACATAACAGATTCTTGTACAAGTCGAGTATAGTGAAGTCCAGAAGATTTAGCATCTTCCTTAGGGTTTAAAGGACTATTAAGACTTACGCTTACTGCAAATGGCATCTACTATGCAGTGCCTGGCATGAGCTCTCTAGCAAATGAAGTAAGACCTGGTCATCTATAACAATGTAACGTTCATATCCGAGGACAGAAAGATGGGAAGATGCTGCAGGAGATTTCCACTGTTCTTTTCATGTGAAGGCTGTCTTTTTCCACATTCAACAAAGACCTGTGTGATGTATTTTCTTGTCATGCTCAGACTTCAGAGGTAATTAGGAAAACACTGCATTTTCTGTGGTCTGTAGGATACATTTTTATTTTTATTGTGCTAGTCTGTACCATCACTTGATACTGACACCACAGCTGTCTCTAACTTCTTTACTTCATATGCTAAGGACAGGTCTGACAGCAACATAACTGGAGTTAAACAAGTACTTAACTGATCCCTCAGGAATCAGGTCTTTTAATGTTAAAGAAAAGAAAAAAAAGGTTAATAATAATGATTTGAAGTTCCTCTGTTTCTTAGGTTTGGGTTTTTTTGTTTGGTTGGTTGGTTTTGGGTTTTTTTTTTGGTTTGGGTTTTTTTTTTGAGAAACTTCAAACCACCAGGCACATAAGTAAATTAGCACATAAGTAAATCCTCCCAGTACTAGAATCCGAGTAGGTTGCATAGTGGAGAAATATTTCATAGTAATTTAGACATGTTTCATAAAATGTAATGAGTGATTATCTAATATTCTGTTGTGGCTTTCCTGCAACAGCTATTAGAATCTTCTGAACACAACAGAACATGAGATAACAGGTAAGAAAATAATTCAGATTGAAAGATGGCAATGAAAACTGAACAGGAAAATGCAATCTACCTGAGACAACAAGGCCAGACTTCTTGCTGATAATAATTCCACATAGGAAAAACCATATGTGAGGGAACTGCAGCAGGGCAGAGCTATTAGCAGAAGTGCAGCTGTCTCATGTTTGAAGCAGTCATTGGGGTGATAGCTTCCAGTAACTATCTAGGCATTCTCAAAGGAAACAGAGCATGCAGACCCATGATCAAGACTCAGCAGTGAGAGTTTCCCTCATGAAGGTCTAAAGCTGCATTACCTTTACCCGGTATTTTACAGAGCATATTAATTTGCAGATGAGCAAAGGAGTGACTGCTACTGTTGTTGCCAGAGATATTTTTGTGTACTGTAGAAATAGTATCCTCGTCCCTTGAAGACAAGAGGAGTTTTATAGTTCAGGCCAGGAGCACTAGGCCTGATATTAAAGCATGCCAGAGTTTGCTTGCATTCTTGTTCAGCAGACCTGGACAGAACACCCAAACAGTTATCCCAAACAAATAAATTGAGACTATTATTATAAATAATAATATTAATAGTGGCATTAATATCATAATCAACGATACTATAAATATCCAATGGATCTTTTGCAAATACCTTATAAGCACTTGTTCTAGCGGGAATGTTGCTGAAAATTAATGTATTTGCACTGTCTTTAGTATTCTTAGCAGTGTAAACTTCAAGCAAGTACCAGGAATTGAAGAGTAAATTTTCAACAGGCAGAATCATAATGTATGTCAAATTTAAGATGCTTCAAACCAGTTTTCCAGACGACCAGTGCTCAGGTCTTACTCAGAAATGCTTTAAGATTTCTTACTTCTGAAAGTACAGCCCCAGATTCCAAGAGTTAGGCTTGTTTATTCAGGGATTAGAAACTATTTTAAAAGCATTCGTATTTCTCAAGTCTCAATATCTACAGTTTAAGGCCTTTTTTACATTAATATTTCAACATCTTGCTAAGTTTCCTAGTCCACAAGTTTCTTAGTCCACAAGTTTCTTGGTTCACAAAGTCTTCGAGTATATCTGGGATGCTTCTTCCCCTAATTGAACCCAAGAGATCATCCTAGAAATAAGAACCTTCCAGTTTCTCTGTATAATTCACGTGTGACTTCAAGAGAGCATTTCACAGATGCAAATAAAAACAAAGATGTCTTTTCAACTTTATAAACCTTAGTGCACATATTTGTTTTGTCTTCCTTCCTCCCTTCCTTCCTCCCTTCCTCCCTTCCTCCTTCCCTTCCTCCCTTCCCTCTCATTTTTCAGGGTCTACTCTCAGTTGAAAAGTCACTTTGTACTTTCTGAAAGAATGATTTTTTTTTAAAGCAAAATGCCAAGACCCTCAGGAACCTCTTAATGAATGAGACTTGAAAGAGTGTTTTGTCAGGCTAATTGCATGCTATAAAATATTCCAGGTTAAATCTGAAAATATATGTGGCTCAAGATTGCAGTGTTATGGATGAAACACTAAGAATGTCCTTCTTCATTATTACCTGGCTTATTTCTTTGAGCAAATAATAATAGTCTAATCATTGCCCTTGGATGTACACTTGCAAATCACTCTGAAGAGAACAAGATTTTTGCTGCATGTCCCAGGGCAAGGTTTTGCCCTATATTTCCAGTGATAAGTATTTTAAGCCCATTTGTAATTAATAGTTCATCAGGAGTGCTTTTTTTTTTCTTTCTTTCCTTCTAGTGGATAAACTGGTTAAAATGTCTAAAGTAATAGTGGCATATGTCATTCTGGCTGGCAGAAAAGTCAGTGTAGAAAAAGTGACAGGCTTTGGTTCCATTTCTTATTCATTATGAACATGACTACATGCTGTGCATACATCCTTAGCTGTATGGCATGAGCACAGTATGGTGATATCCTGTTGGGATTTAGTTTGTTCCTTGCATGTGTAACAAAACTGAAAGATTTAAATTGCACGTAATGATTCTTTGCAACTTTTTCTTCCTGGGCAATTCAAGCTATAATTTCATCACAATAAGAGTTCAAAAAACCCTTTTATCCACTGCATTACCTATCTATCTTTGGAGTGTTTCCCACAGTGCATGTGCTGACATTGTGATCAGCTTAATTTTAAATGTCCCAAGTAATAGGACATCAAGACTTTCCTATTGCCATAATTGTTCTGTAAAAAATCCCAGTGTCAGGAACTTGCTCAGTTATAAAACAATGCATTTTTTTTATTTTCCATCATTTAACAATGTACAGTCCCACTGCCTGTGTGGGTACTTTTCAAGAACTTTTAGGCTATAACTGTACCAGAATCTACCCCCAAACACAGTTTTGTATCCCAGTGGGGGGCCCACCCTTGCCCATGGCCCATGCCTGGTCCCTGGCTGATGCCAAATGTCTGGGACTGTCCTCAGTGTCCTGGAGCTGTGGATGGGCCCTGGCAGCCAGGACCTGTGCTGCCTTGTGGCTATGCTATCCACAGGGTCTCATAGGTAAAACTCATCCCTCTGTCTGCTTGTCCTGTTATTGGTGCCCAGTGTAAGAGGATAGGATCAATAGTATCTTGGGGATGAAGCTCTTACAGCAGTTTGTTAGCCTGTTCTGATCTTCACATGAGGAAATGAGAAGACAATTGCTGTTGAACAGAGTCCTGCTGGGGGTCAAAATTTACAGGAGAAAATCAGAAGCCCTGGATTGTCAGCACTCTCAGGAAATTGTCAAATTGTCAAATTGTCAAATTGTAAGGAGAGAGTCAGGCTGCAGTTACTGCAGCTCCTTCACGCTCTCAGCCCAGAGGGACATCTGCTCCTGGTGAACAGAGCTGCTCCAGGGCAGAGCTGCTCTGGATTTCATGAAGATAATGCAGGAGCAGTTCAATTAAGAGAAGAGATTAATTAGAGAATTGCCCTGTAATTACACTTCCTGAAGCAGCTGCACTCTCTTTGTATGGCTACAGACATTCCTTCACTCTCTAGGGTGGCAGAAAAGATGGGTTTACTTCTCACACCATCTCCAAACAGGCCTTTGTATATCAGGTGTTGGTCAGGGGATGAATCAGTCCCACCGTATAAATATTAAAAATATTAAATAATAGGGACAGAGTATGACCAATGAAAGTGACAGTATTGCCTAGAGGAATAAAATCTTTCCATGGAAATGAGGGGACAAATTTGTAACACAATAACAGATTAGATTTATTTTAGACAAGTACAAGGTAACCAGCACTGGAAGGAACAGTTTAAAATACTGATATATATATTGATGGATTCAGAATAAGCTGTTATTTCTTAGGAAAATAGTTCCAGGCATCATTACAGATCATTCAGTGAAGACATCTGCTGTGCATGAAGAAGTACCAAATAAGATGTTTGGCTGCACGGGAAAGGAGATGGTGAATAGCAAAGACAAAATTATATAAAATGCCATTGTATGCAACTGGCTCTACAGCATGTCCTTACTTTGAATACTTTTACTTTTGGTCTATTCAATTAAAGAGACCATAAGAGAAACCAAAAAATATTTTGAGAAAGGGAAGTCTAACTTATTAGAATCACAGGAGAATATTTCAAATAGGGATGAAACAGAAAATAACTAGATCCATTGATTTGGTTAGGAGGAAAGTGATAATACCATGGTTTAACTCCAGCTGGCAACTCAGCCCCACACAGCCAGTTGTTCGTTCCTCCCCAGTGGGACAGGAGGAGAGTGAAGGTGAAGAAACTCGTGGGCTGAGATGAAGACAGCTAAATAGGTAAAGTAAAAGGCTTGCACACACACAGGGAAAGCATAACAAGGAATTCATTCACCACTTCCCATGGGTAGGCAGGTGTTCAGCTATCCCCAGGAAAGTGGGGCTTCAGCATGCATAACAGTGACTTGGGAAGACAAACACAGTCACTCACTCCAAATGCCCCTCTTCCTTCTTCCTTCAGCTTTATAGGCTAAACATGGTCCCATGTGCTATAGAATATCCCTTGAATTTGTTGGGGTCAGTTGTCCTGGCTGTGTCCCCTCCCACCTTCTTGTGCACCCCCAGCCTCCTCACTGGTGGGATGAAGCAGAAAAGGCCTTGACCCTGTGTAAGCACTGCTCAGCAGTAACTAAAAGATCCTTGAATTATCAGTATTGTTTCCAGTACAAAACAGAAGCAGAGCCCCATATCAGCTACTGTGAAGAAAATTGTCTATCCCAGCCAGTAACATCACAGATAGGAGAGAGCTCTCCAAAACACTGTGTAATGTAGAAAGAAAGTTAAGCATTTAGCACTCAGTTTTTCTATAATGTAGATATACTAAAAGAATGTTCTAAAAGAACACAATGGAATATCATTAGATTGGATATTAGTAAAAATTCTTCACTGAAAAGGTGACCAAAGATTGGAACAGGCTGCCCAGTGAAGTGACAGGATCACCGTCCCAGGAAGCACTCAAAAGATGTGTAGATGTGGCACTTAGGGATATGGTTTAGTTGTGGACTTGGCAGTGCTGGCTTAATCTTTGGACTCAAAGATCTAAATGACCTTTTCCAACCTTAATGATTCTATGATACCATGATCATTCATAAAATAGCCTGCAATGCTCTGGGATGCAAGATGAAATTGCAGCAAGAGTATTTAGGTCCTAATTATCCATTAATGATAATGACTGTCATATACAGGAGGGTCTCAAAACAACTGCAGGAATGCCCTGGAAGTGCCTTACTATAAATAAGAGTAAGGCCCTTATTAGAACAGGTGAAGAGACAGATTGGGCTAAAGTTTGCTGGAGTTCAGAGAAGATATTAAGGTTTAGAATATCTGTCCCTAACCCACTGCTGTTGACAAAATGGAAAGGATGACACCATGACACACAGGATCTTAGGGTTTTATTAGTGTAAAATTTTAGTTTTCAGCACTGAGCATCAGCCCCATCTGCTAGACTAACTCCTGGATTTACACAGATATCCCCAAGAAGCCCATAGTACCTCTGCTCCTCCATGAACCATGCTCATTAATCTCTGTGGGACGTTCTTCACAGTTTTTTAACCCACAACTGAATTTAGAAAGGTCTTCCCCCTTTGCAAAAACTGGCAGTGAGGCTGAGGACAGCGGGAAGTGAATGTCTGGGACCTCACAGAAATATGGAAGATGAAATTAAGGAAGAGACACATGCATATGTTGGGAAAGGGACATGTTAAAGCAAAAAATCTTCAAATGAATGATGTAGGGAGAAAAAAGTGAAACATCTGGGAGACAAGAGGGTACAACAAAACAATAGAAAGGGTGAAGACAAAATGGAATAGAAAGAGACTGGAAAGAAAAAGGAGTGGAAGGAAAAATTATAGCACAGATTATTCAGAGGCCACAAAGAGCAGGAAATATAAAGGCATATAAATTTGAGGGAAAAGGAAGGTAGGCAAGTACAGAAGGAGTAGAGAGAAGAGTCAAAGGAAATGAGATCTAAAATTAAAAAAAAAAAAAAAGGAAAAATATGTGAAAAGACAGCTTGAAATTTGCCACAGAATAAGTAAGAAAGACTGTTTCCATAGAAATAGAAGTATCAGCAAAGGTTGTGGAGAGCCCTCTAAATGGCAGAAAGCAGATAGAGTGAATTGAGGATGCATATAAGGTGAAATGTGAGAGAGAAAAACATGCACTGCTTGTGCCTTCCAGTGTGGGACAGAGAGTGAACCCTGCCCCAGCTGCCACCTCCAACCTGGAGTTTCTTCTGTGTAGGATCAAAGTGAAAGATCCACAAAAATACAATATAATTCATAAATCCTAGTGGCATGAATGTTTGACAATTCATAATACAGTGGATCTGAGAGCAAATTCTGCTAACCATCTTAGAAGAAATTGTGTATTTTGTAAATACTGTTGCCAATCCCCAGTGAAAATATACATTCTGCAGAAGTGCTATAAAGATGGACAAGTTTTGTGTCTTTCCTCAAAAATGTAAAGCTAATGCCTTATAAAAGTACGTTCTAGTGCACTGTCATCTAGGAAGTAAAATTAATATAAATTAATTTTAGATAACTTTGAAAATTCTTTGAAAAAGCTCTTCAATATCTAATTATTTTCTGATTTTAGAATATGACTGCTACTCAAGGCATAGGAGCAAGTTCTACATTTCACTGACTTCCATTCCTTCCTGACATGTGATTTTACAATGCAGTTCCAAAACTCTGTGTCATCCACTCTGGCTATTTCATACTCATTAGGGCCTGAGATACAAGAACAAGTAAGCCTGATATCTATTTTCCTACCACTTGCTTCAACAGGCAAGCAGGTTGGCAGGGAAACAGGTCTAAAGGAGTAGATCTTGGAATTTTGGCCATGTTCTTGGGAGATGTCACTGGCTTTTGTGACTTCTTACAATTAACATTATCACTGTTACCTCCCTTGCCTTTTGCTTGCCCATTTAGATAGTTAACATGTCAGTGTTGTGCCAGGAACAGTAATAAAGAGACATGGACTCCAGGTCACCTCAGAAGGCAAATCTGCTTTATTAGAACATCACCCGTCTTTTATAGACAGACTCACAAAACTAAGATCTGATTGGTCTTAAAGAAAACACCCCTCACACCATTAGTGAATCAAGAATAACACATTCTTGAAAAACAAGTTTCTATAAACAACAGGTGCAGAGACTGAGATACCAATTCTGTTAATTCTTTCTGTAAGCTTTCCCACAACATGGTCTGGGAGAAATTATCAGTTTCTCTCTTTGAACGAGCTGAGAACATCCACATTAGCAGTTTTGTGCAAGGTATTCTACAGCACACCTGTGCTTAAAGACATCTGGTCATGCTGCAGAGCAAGGAGAGTAATCCACTAAAGGTGGTTACTGCACTGTCCTTGGCTTTAATTGCAATCTGCTTAGGCATTCACTGCTCTCACTACACATCTTGTCCTGGTCCAATAAAAGCACAAACATCAGATGTTTGGCTTTTTTTTTTCTATGTATTTAATCAAAATAATAAGCATTTGACTTTTTTCCTGATCTCCTACTAAGCTTGAGATAGAGATTTATACTGTAATTAGGATGTAGTTAACAACTTCCTGTGAGCCTTTCAGCTTTTTTCAGTTTTGCAGGTTCAATCACTCTCAAAACCCCATTTTCTAGAGATTATTTTTTGGTTCCTGAAGAGACTTCAGTCATCTCCATAATCTTTTTTTTTTTTTATTTTACCTCATTTAGATTTTGCAATTAATTTTCAGACTGGAACAAGGAATAAGCTTAGGACTGGGTGGCGATGGTTGGGGTTAAGAGACTTTTTTGTTGCCATCAGATCTCCTTTCTATTCTGATTAATTTTCAGAAGTAGCAACCCCTCTTTGAGTTTCCAGTGTTGATGAAAAGGAGAAAAAAAAGATGGAAGAGACAAAAAGATGAGAAAGAAGAAAGAACAGTTGGTTTAAAATGCATGTTAGGAATGAATTACTATCTATAATTTAATATTACTTAGTCTTTCTGCTCACAAATTTGAAAGAGTGATTTGGTGTAGGCAATTTCTATGGGCCTTTGCCAGCGATGTCAGAGTCAGGATTTTGCTGCTACTTGTCCATTTCATCTGGGGCTGCCTTTTACTTCACTTCTTTTTATATCCTGAACAGCAGCTCTGCATCCCCTATTCTATCCCCACACCTTTGCAGAGCAACATTTAATGGAAATAGAAGTGAAAATGGGATTTACTTCCCCACAATATTTAATTATCCATGAGACATACAGCCAGGCTCATCTCCCTGGACTTTCCCTTAGTTATACCTGACCATCCTGGTTAAACTCTTGGATTCCTGTCCTAACAAATCTGCATTCTGTACTTTGCTTAGAAAGGGATGGATTTCTGTTGCTGCTCTCAGCAGTGGGGTATCTGATGCCCTGTGAGTCTTGAATCATTTTTACCAGTGGGAAGAGTAAGATCTAAGCAAATCCTCACAGACAATAAATTCATGTCCACTGAATTTAGCAGAGCTGCATTAGTGCTTGTAACTCCCTATCCTTTATCTGCACTCCACTCACAGCATTAAAACAACTAGTTTTGTGGCTCATTTTATATATGCTTGTTTATCATTCCCAAGAATAATTTGATTTTATTCTTTGAAGACCATTCTCCTGTGGCATTTTCCTGTTCAAATTCACCATTTAGCAGTTATGGCTTCAGTTCAGCAAAGCACTTAAACGCATGCTGAAGCAAATGCATTCTAAACGTGCAGAGCAGCATATATCAGAGCTGCTGATATATCATTAGGACTTAATATTTATATGGACACACTGCCTAGCAACCCAGCCCTGTTCCAGGAGTTCTGCTGCTGCTGCGTGTTGTGCTGCTGCACAACAGAAAGACAAACACTGTTCCCAGAAGCTTCCAGACCTGAGGTTGATATACTCTACATCCCTTGAATGTGTAATGAATATTAACCTGTGTACCCACTGGATTATGCTGAGGGTTAGATGAGCTAAGGTAGCTCCCATTTGTTGATAGGAAAAATTAAGCAGCAAAACAGTTGTCAGTGTCAGCCTTTTTGCACCAGTACTGCAGCTGAGCCCATTACCCCTCGTGGGCTTTATTTATTCTTCTGGATTTAGGTTTGGCAGCTGTACTAAAGGACTGCTTCCAGGATTCAACATGGAAAGTGAACATTTTGGTCATCGAGAAAAAAAAAAAAAGTGATTACATGACCATAGAGGATTAGCAATTTCTTAAATATGTGGTACAGCAGATAACAAATCAGTGTTACAAAGAAGACCAACCATTATATTAAAATATCAGTTTGTATCCCAGCATAATTTTGCTCTTGAATGGTCTTCTGTTACAAATTTCTACTACCTTTTTGTCAGGTAATCAGTCTTTTCTGGTTTTGACAGCCTCTCTAGAAAGCTTTATTTTAATTCTGTCACAAGATGGGTTGAAAAGGCCATATTTGTGTTTGAAGTCCTCACAAACTGGGCTTTAGAGATTCAAACTTCTATCAGTGTGTTTTATATATGTTTCATCTTGTGCTCTCCTGACCCTGACAAGACAGAGAAATAATTTTAGATGCAAAATGGAGAGTAAATCCCTCCTCCCGCACTCCTTCCCAGCTTATAATTGTTAAATGGGAATGACTTTGTAAGAACATTATTGTGAAACAGCTCAGCTCCTAGTTTACTATGCCCAAACTGCCTTGTACACTGCATCTAGTGTAATTTACATCTGTCTAGTTGTTTGAATGTTAGGCTGGTACCAAGAAGATATACCAAGAAGATACTGCTCTGGAGGCCTCTACACATCTCTCAAAGGTCATTTTTAGAGGCAGATCAACAAATTAAAAAGCTTTTGTGTTTAGTCCAGCATGTGAGCCTCCTTAACCAGTTATGAAGATTTGATTTGTGCCCAATCTCATGTGATATAGATGCTGGTCCATCTATTTAACACCCATTAGTTGTTACTGTGAAAAAGTACTGGGAGCATCAGGCCTTTGGTCAGTTATGGTAGGGATCCTTCTGTGGTCCAGTGGCCAAGGCAAATCTCCTTGTTTCAGCTTGACCCACAGACGTTTTTCAGGTCTATTCAAACATTGCCTATATCCTCGTGTACACTGACAGACACAACAAAAAAGGCTCATTGGGATACTTACGATGTGCTCTTGTGCCTAACAAGGATGGTACTGCAGTCTCCCAGCTCCCATTCTGCTTCAGGTGGGCTTTAACCCTGCCAAGACAGTGCCTGCTCCCAAATCCCTGCTGCAGGGCACCCAGCACTGCTTGCAGACACCACAGCCTTCCTGCACCAGCGCTGCACACAGAAGCCTCATTCACACGTGAATGGCAGGCAACTGGTTCTCTGTCACCTTCCAGGGATGGATTCCCATCTGCACCTGCCTCTTTCCCCACCAGCACCATGGATGGAAACTGTTGCTTTTGCATTCCACTTCCCAGTCCCATCTCCTTTGGTAGATTTTGATGGTTTTTTATCAAATGCCTAAACTCATAACATTAAAACTGAATATTCCCATCTTCCCAACACTGTTTTTGCTTTACACTCCAGGGTTTATTTCCTTTTTATCCTTTAAAAAAGGCACAAAACACTTTGATAGTTTTTAATGCTGAGACAAATAAAAGAAACTGATAGGCTGTGACACAGAAGCAGCAAGGAATCCTGAGAACAGTCCGGCCTTCAACACAAAAAGGATGTGCTATAAGAAGTGCATCAAGAGCATCCAATTCACTAAAAGCCTTATTCTTCCCTTTTTCTTTCATCCAGAAGTAGCCAGTAAAGGCAGGATAGTAAGGAAGACCCAGAGAAGCATACTGACCACAGCAGCCAAGAATCCCAAGGAAAGAATTTTGTCATAAATAAACATGTCTCCTGTTTAGCATTTCTTTACAAATCCTGAGCCATACACATCTCTCAAATGGATAATTATTTGATAACTAAAATTGCAGTTTGAAAATAGCTCGAGTTTTTGCAAATCCAGGTTGGATTTGCAGACTGCTTTAGCCAAAATGAATAAAAGAACTATGTAAGGGGGAGGGTGGGTAAAATTGAAATGTTTCAATTTGACATTTCTAACAGAATTTTGATTTTTGTTTGTTTTAATCTTGAAGAGTGCTTTGAAATCAAGTGGAAAAAATATTTTTATTATTTCTCCATTTTCCATTTCAGTTTTAAATAAAATCATAATTATTGAATGTTTTGTCTCGGTGCAAAGGAAAATTTCAAGTGTGTTTTGACAAGAATATTTTCTTTATTTGTTTCAAGCTATTATCCTTTGTAGTTTCCTCCTTTCAGTTACAGAATCAAAAGTTTCAAACACTAGAACAAATCAAAATTGTTTTGTGCAATCAGCAACTTTGACAGAGTCAGAAGACTAGAATAGCAAAGGGACAGATATTTATTAACAAGGTCTCTGGAGTACAGTTATGTCTGGCACTTGAACTTGAGGAGCTTCAGAAACAGTGCTACACACAGGAGACACCAGACTGGCATGGCATAAGCAACTTAATATCAGATAGGGAACAGTGTATTAAATTAGAGGCCAGCAAACCAAAGAAGTTCTAAAGTATTTGAATTAAGATGAACTGTCACAGCTGAACCAGGTCAGCTGGTATAAAACCTAGGGAAAATCAAAGGTAGCTTGTGTGGTTAAAAAAATGAACATGCCAAATCTAAGATTACACCTTTCAGACTTTTTCAAGGACTGTGCAAGCTTCATGTGATGTCTGTGTGTGTCACTTCCACCAACTCCTGGTTCCCCTGGTACTTTAGTAAGCTTGCTTGCTCCCTGGAACCCTCTGAGGTGTTAATTGTTTGGCCCTCAGCAGTTGCCTCACTCCTTGTTGTCCAATAATAACCAGCCCCTGTGTCATCAGCTGTCAGTGCCATCAAACAGCAGTAAAATCTGTGTCTGAGAGTTGTTTCACAACAGCTGCTTGTGGCCTGACAGGAAAGGAAGCTTTCCAACTCCACACTCTCTAATGCATTTTTATTTTGAGTCTTGTTCTTCACCAGCTAACAGGACATACTGCCAAAGTCTTTGGGCCCTTTTGCAGGGCTTGAGGAGAAGGATGGAAATGACAGAGGTAGCCGCGGGAATAAGAAAAGAGGAAGAGAAACTCTGTGAAACAGCAGAGGTGGCTGAGGCTCATATTTCCACACTTCCCAGCCAGTAGCCAGCACAGGTAGGAACAGACTGTTTCTGTGAGCGTGGTCAGTATAACCTGAGCAGTACTAAAATTTCATACAGTATTGGCAATTTCAGCAGATAACCTGTTCAATGTCACTTCATGTTCAGTGCAGTTCTGGAATAACTGTAGAGCTGCCACATCACACTTACCTCAGCCTCTCTGTGTTCAGCACACAACTGGCTCTCCCCAGACCTGCACCCAGATTGGCATCTCCAGGGATAATTCTCAAGGGATTGGTGGGAAGAGTATCCTGCAAGTGAATGCACTACATGATCATGCTCAGGAGTCTCAAGTCCTTGTAGATTCTCCCCCTGCCTCTATTGCTTTTCCAGGCAAAAAGAAACCTCTTACAGTTAAATATTCATACAATTTGAGTGGGAAAATGTTGCTGCTCTTTGCATACATTAGGCTCATCTTTTCAATTGAGAATGGAAAAACAATGTTCAATGTTCAAAATCTGTAAATGACTTGCATTAATACCTTCATCCCTTAACATGTGGAACATAAAATTCAAAGTTTCGCTGAGCCTTTTCCAAAATATGTAGAGGTTGTTCCTGAATTTTTGTAAGAAGGGCCACTCCAGGGAAAGTGCATAATAGCTCTTGTGGGAAGTCTGTATGCTTAAGAAAAAAAGAAAGAATCCTTATATCTTCAGCTTAGCAGATTCACTGGTTTACCTATGTGGTTGCATTTAAAACTTTGATATAAAGCTTGTAATAGAACAAGTACATGTAGAAGTGAGGCTCTGTCCTACAGACCCTGTGTACTGTACATCCATTGCTGACTGACTGCAGTTTTACTTTGGATTCTTGTTGTGACACTGAAGATGAAAGACCAGGCTTTACCTGAGGAAAAAAGAAAAGGAAAAAAGTAGAGTACTGATAGGGAAAGAAAGGATGGAAAAAAACAGTAGGAATGAAAATGTTTGATGTTGCATTTGCTATCTTTAATTGAAAAAGGTAGAAAAGCTGTGCAAAATCACATTATCCTTATCCTGAGGAACAGGGGTACTGAAGATGTGTTTGCAGCTGGATGGGGAGAACATGACTTCAGCACTCTGCAGGGTTCATGGAAAAAGAAGAGGTGTGCCCCACACAATGCTAATAGCTCCTGGTGCTGCTCAGAGCACCTCTAGCGGCAGCTCCTATATGCAGTTAGATGCTGCTGGATCCAACATAACCTGGAGTACCATCTCAGTATGTAGACCTGGGCTAGCTAGGCTGGGCTCAGCAGCTAGGCTGCTGAGCTGGTGCTATACTGGTCCCAGGTCCTTCTGATCCTCCCAGGGACACCACACTAGAAGCAATGGATCCTTTATGTCAGCCAGTCTATGGATTTCTCTGATTAGAAAGAAAGGCACACCATAAGAGGGAGACAGAGTGCTATATGAAATGTGTGTAGTTCCAGGGGTTTTTTACTCAATATGAACCCAGAGATATCCCTGCATGTTTGCTTACTGTTATTATTTTGACTGCCCACTGACATTCAATTGCCAGAGTTCAAACTTAGTAAGTCATGTTTCCTTTGCTGTTACCTTTTGTCTTGACAAAAATAGATCCAAATTAACTTGTCATTGAGAAAATGGGCTCCAATATTTCACATCTTCTGTAATTGCTTCCCTTCCTTCCCTTTTTATCTCTGTCCTTCTACAGCATTTTCACTCTTTTTCTTTTCCTTTTTTGTTTTCCTTTATGGCATATCCAGAAAAAATGAAGTAAAGGAGTGATTGAAAATAAATTAATGTGTGGTTATGGGCGTGTCTGCATTTGATGATGGTGAGACCCAGAGAAAATCATCTACATACAGCAAATCTGATAGCAGAAGTTACTTAAGCTTTCCTGAAATGGTCCAGGTCCACATTTGGCCTATCAGCATTTGCTTTTGGCAAAGGAAGTGCATCTTTCCGTTTACAAAATCACAGAATATGTTGAGTTGGAAAGTACCCGTAAAGATCATTGAGTCCAACTGCTGGCCCCGCACAGCACCATCCCCAGGAGTCACACCATGTGCCTGAGAGCATTGTCCAAATGCTTCTTGAACTCTGTCAGGCTTGATGGTGTGACCACTTCTCTGGGGAGCCTGTTCCAGTGCCCAAACACCCTGGGGGTGAGGGGGCTGTTCCGGATATCCAACCTAAACCTCCTCTGACACAACTTCAGGCCAGTCCCTTGGGTCCTGTCACTGATCACTTCAGAAAAGAGATCAGTGCCCCTCCTCATCCCTCACAAGGAAGTTGTAACTGTAGTGATGTCTCCACTCAGTCTCCTTTGCCCCAGGCTGAATAGACCAAGTGATTAAGCAGGTTGCAGGCTGGAATATGAGTGGTATTTACCTGCATCACTGATGTTAAGTCAGTCTCAGTGCTGGTGCATCCATAGGGGTGAAGCCCGATTTGTGCAATGTTCCCATCTGGCAAATGACACCTAGGGACCTCTCTGTAATATGAGGCAGGGATTCCTAGGGAACGAATAGTGTTCAGATAGTCACTTAGCAGACTGGTGATGGGGCAGATATAAGTTTATAAGCCCAGGAAAACATGGAAGTGTTATTGCTCCCACAGGAGACAGCTGGTGCCTGCTGGATAAGTGTAGGAACAGTTCTGCAGTTCAGACTACAGCGTCATTCATCCCTGAGCTCAGCTTTGACTTTTTCCTTCCCACATGTGATTTCCAACAGCCCACTGCCAGGCTGACATTTCTTCTCATTGCTGCTCATGGATGGCTGCCTTGCTGTTTGGAAACTCCAGCGGGGCGTTGTGACTGAGCCATGTCAGGGGGGTTGACAGGTTTGTACACACGGTGGGCAGAGGCATCCAAGAAATACTGATGATATCTCACATGTGAAGGCAGAAGGCAGAATGGATTTGGTAGGCTGAGGAGCAACTAAAATAGGCTTCAGCCCATGAGCCTTGAGGAGGCAATGGGGCCAGTCAAGAGTTTGAATTTGATGCATGGGATTACTGAGATGCATGAAGGGGAGGTAAAGAAAGATGAAGAGATTGAACAGTCATGGGAGAAGAGAGACATTAGATTAGCAGGAGAATTCAAGGAAGAAGAAAGAAGAAAAACAACAAAAGAGTATCTTCCTCACCAAAGATGACTGCTATGAGCTTTATTCTTCCTCCTTACCACACTTACCACAACCAGGATTGGTTGGTCTTATCTAGTTCAGCTGTAACCTTTTGAAGGAAGATACTGCCTGTCAGTATGGGCTTTACCTATTAGGGAATTACGATCTCAGTTTTCTCTCTTGTCCCTCTTAGCCTTTCCTCCCTCATCATTCGCCAAGAGCATTGTGGATTTCAAAATACTTTCTTGGCAGCTTCTTTTGTTAATTCTTTTCTTTGTTTTGTTTTTTTTCTTTGTTGTCAAGGATGTCTAAAGAATCATCTGGAGGTGTAAATGCAACGTGAAATTTCTCACAGTTTGGGCTGTCTTATGTCTGTGTTTTTAGCAAGGTCAGCTCTGAGAAAGGATTTGTCTTCTCTTGTACGCAAGCTTTGTCATTTTGCCATTTGTCTGCGGTGTTCACCAAGTTTCACTGAAAAAGTCAAGTTCTCTTCCACTCCTTGCAAATCAGGGCAGCAGCCACGGCACTGCCCTGTGCCCACATGAAATGCATGTGTGTCTGTGGGGAAGGGGAGCAGAAGCCACCCCTTTATGGCTTGTGTTTGATCCAGCCCTGTTCTACTTTGGACACTAGTTCTTCCTTGAGCAGGGTCTTGTATCAGGTAGTATCCAAGTGTTGCTTCTGACCTAGGTTGTTCCCTGATCCTGTCTTGGTGAGACAGGCTGTAACACACAGAATACCAGATACCCTCATTTGCTCTGCCACACTGTCTTACAGAGAAAATCTACATCTTCCAAAAGCCAGTGACCAAATTCTAGCCCTTAATTCTGGTCACTCTAACTACATAAATAGATCACATAGGAGAGAACATCTGTTACTGAAGAAGTGAATCAAGGCCACTTATACATATATTTCACTTTAAGCAACTAGTTTGAAAATCTCAGCATCCTTGAATACAAGTGTTGTCTGTTGACACAGCTGCTACTCCCTTGCCATTGTCTCTCAACCTTCTCTTAGTCTGATACATCACAACAACACAGCTGAAAGCGTCTCTGGCAGCATTTTAAGAGGCTTCTCAGCTCCCCTCTTTCTTCCCATGCAGTCATAGCCCACATAACCACTGTGCATGGAGTGATAACACTGTCTGCTAAAAAACTGTTGCTTGAGAAGAGGTGGGTATATTCCCAAAGACTGAAGCTTTCACTTTAAACTTCTTTATTTAAATATATTCATGGACTGGAGGTAATTTTGATCCAAATCCAAAACTCAGCATGCATCTGGAAAGTTTATTTGGTCCTCTGGATCTCCTTTTTAAGCCATTGGGATCAAAATTCCTCCAAGTTTCATAGCTGTCTAGATGTACGCAGTGAATAGTGATGGAGCAGGTGTAAAGTGTGGAGGCAGAATTCTAGTTCCAAGTAGGATGTCTTTCATGGTTTAGTATGGGACCCCTTCAGGGGTAATAAAGTCTGGATTTATGTGCTCAAGGCGAGCCACACCTTGCTGATACTGCCAGCAATGCTCTCCTTCCTGTATCCACACCCTGTGCAGTGAACCTTCATGGTAAGAGAGTGTGTTCTCCGATTGGAAAACTACTGACAAACCTTCTGTATTAAGAAAAGAGCACTGACTTGGACACAGAGACTGAGGGAAACAGAAAGAGAAGGTGATTTCAATTTTGCAATAAAAGTAGAAATAATTATGCTAAAAAAAACCCCAATTATTTTGCTTTTAAAAATTGGTTAAAAAGCACTGGAAGAAGTTTTTTTGTCTACTCCTTGACATTTCCCTGCTCCTCCAGGAATTCCTATTTAGCCTAATTAGGCTCTGTTTCTCCTTCATTTGGGTTCCATAACTCATTAGCTTCCAGCTGGGCAACTCATGATTCTAGGATGTCTAATTACCTTCTTCTAGCAGATATCCTGATTGCCTCTGGTCAAAAAACGCTGATCCAGTCCCCTCAGCTGATCTGAACTGATCTCAAAATGAGTTGTGTCATTAGCCGCTGGCTAATTTCAGCCATTCTTTCTACTTATTCCCCTTGGCCAAAATCAATATCTCATGTGACCTGATGTGGCAGAGGACCAAGAATATAACACAGCTGGTACCTTAATGGGGAACACTCACTAACTCTACTGGTCTGCGTTATTTTGAAAATATGAAGATGTTTAGTTTGAGGTTACTGAGGCCCATAGGTGGATAAGTATCTTCATCTCTTTCAGCTAACTACAGAGGCCAGCTTTTTTTAATCTTCTTTTCAAGGGTGACATTAAATCCATTTTAATCAGGTATGAGACCCTAATTCAATTTTGACTCTTTTCTGGGACTGTATCCAAAGTTAATTTGTCACAGCCACATTCAAGTTTAGCTCTGTCAGATTCAAAGCAAAGTTTATAATATTCTTTTAAATTTGGATAACTACATCCATATACATCTAGACTTTATTAAGAGGCTCATTCTGTTCTTTTTGTGGTTCAGTTTATTCAGATTTAATTGACCGATTTTCTCTAAAGACAAAAATTCTCCTGTTGCAAGAACTAACCCTTATTTATCTACACAGATAGTAATTTTTGTCTATAATAAATGCCCCAATCACAAGACATCTGTTGTAGCAGGGAAGAATTGCACAGTTCGAATTGTTAAGGCAGATCAGGATTGAAGTGTTTTGTTGATTTATTAATGGCAGGTATTTAAATGTCAGTCAGCAAAATAAACATTTGGGACATAATGTCAGCAACAAACCAGCTGATAAACCTTACAAATTCTTGCACCTTACAACTTTGAACACCTGCACATTTCTAACATGTTTTTACAACTAGTCCAAAACTTCTAATCCCACCAATATACACACACAGAATTAACATTCCAAAGGTGCTCTGTGTGGGTACCTCCACACTCAACTATTAGAGAGCTATAGATCATCAGTAGCTGGAACTACATGAGTGAGTATCTACAACATGACCTCTTATGTTTGCTCTAAATGGCATTAAATTATGTTCTCTCTTTCCAGTGGCCTCTTCCTGTCTCACTTTCCCAAGCTTTATATAACAATTTCACTTGGGCTGCAGAGAATTTTGAAGACATTCCATAGAATCATTTTCTTATTTCTCATTGCTGTAGACTATTGTTTCCAGACTAAAGGCTGCAGCTAAAGTGTCATTTTCCTATGTGAAAAAAGAGACTTATCCTCTCCCTAGAACAAAAGTGTCTGCCTATTGTCTGTCATGAATAAAGGCGGCTTTATTCTAATGTATCCTCACTAATAATAGAAAAGTTCTGTGCTGATATTCTGCCACTCACCATGCTCTGGTAATTCTGTCACTTGGAGGTGATGAAGACTGTGCTTCAGCTGTAATTGAGACCTTCCTTCCAAGTCATTGCTCAGCAGCTGGTCACTGAGTACAGGGCAGCTACCACCACCCTGAAATCCCTGCTCTGATCCAGGTGCTTATGGGTACGAGAGGCTTTGGAAGTGGCTGGTGTTGCCATTTCCAGAGTAGCATCAGTAATTCAGGCAGAGCTCTGTATTTATGTGGCAATGATATCTGGAGTGAGCCAGGGACATGGCAGTGAATTCATAATGGTGGTGTCACTGCAAGCACATCAAATCTGCTTTTCAGGTGTGGAAGTTGATAGCTGGAAAGGTTACTCATTTAGGACCACACAAACTAGGTCAAAGGGATTAGACTCTGAAAAGTATGTTTAACCAAGGGACTATGACTCTTTTCCTATCAGGATTCTGAGTTTCAAAACTGGGATACATTGAACAGATGATCTTGAAATTAAAACAGTAAGGCTGATCTTAAGTTTTAAGAATTTCCACTGTAAGAACTGTATATTGACTTCATTTTCTCATTACTTCACCAAATATTTTGATATTTCCCTTTTTATTTATTTATTCCCTTAAAAGGGAATTTTAAGTTTCTCTTGAGTTGTTACATTTCCCCATGAAGTGACAGTTTTTCATCTGTCATTAAAAAGTGTGTCATAAAGACCCTGGGTATGGCATAAAAAGAAGATGCCTTTATGAGGATAAAATATTTTTCTTTTGCAGCAACCGTGTTGTCAGAAATAATGAAATAATGGTTTTTTCCTTCAAACCACTTTGATAGAACATTATTTCTCTTATGCCTATTTATTATAACCTATGATTCAGTGGTTTTTGCTTTTAGTGGAGATAGTTAACTCCTTGGCTTAGGCATGTTGACCAGTTTATCTAAGTTCACATGGGTTTGTCAAGTGTGCAATTTATAAAGTCCTTTTGCTGACGAAGATGAAATATGGTGCATCCTTCCATAAGTGAAATTACAGATTTTGCTGTTAAAAGGATCAGCTGATGCAACACATTTCACTATTTCAAAAGAATAACAACTTGGTAAGAGTAAATAACATCTCTCCAAGAAGTTACTCCTGCTTCTTTAGGTACAGGTGAATGTTCTCCCTCCCCCTTACACTCCAAAAACTGGGTTAGCTGATATTTTGCCCTGATGTGCCAACAATAGTATAATATGATAGATTAATCCAAGGCAGCCACAATTAATTCCTAACGAGTTTTAATTTAATTTTCCTTTTTACATAAACCAAATTTACCTCTGTTGAGGTGTGACACGTCTGATTACACAGAGAGATGCTGGGAGCAGCATGCTTGGAGAGGGAGAGGGAGGGAGAAAGAGACAAGAGTCAGCTCTGTGCACAATATGATAAGAGATCAAAGCTAACAGAGCTCCTCAATATTTCTATTAGCAATATTTCAAAGGAACCTGCATTCCAAATGTACCTCTGTAACTGCTTTAATTGCAGAGATAATGACTCTGAATCCTGGTAAAGAAAAAGAGTCAGGGGTTGGCTCTCTAAGCAGCAGAAATTATGGAAATTAGAAAGTCTAGTTAAGGTAAATAATCCTTGTAGCCTCCTGCTTCCTCCTGGCTTTAGAGTTCTTGGTTTTCAGCTTGTGAGAGAGTAGTGAGCAGTGGATGGTAATGTGCATTGGGCCTCTTGCGGAATCAGAGGCAGATTTTACAATGAACTTTAAGCTCTACCACTGTTTTGCCTCCCATTCATGACCTTCCATACCAGCTCCAAGGACCAGCTTTTAAAGCTTTTTCAAATTTTCCTTTCCCTTCATAGCATAGGCTTGGTTGAGTATGTGCGTGAGTTGATGTGTGTGTGTGTGCATCCCTGTGAGTGCCCATGGCTTTGTACTGATTTCTAATTCTTTAAAAGCTTATGGGCCACATTCCCAAAGCACAGTCTGTTTAAATCATTTCATTCAACTGGAATTACATATTCTAGAAATTTGGAGAAGTTTAGTAGCAATGGTGGCTTTAAATATTTTAATATATTTGGAGACAAAATCTTTCATTGTGACTAGGTTTAGCCCATGTGAATTTTAAGCAAGTGGTAAAGCTTAAATCACAGGGGCTGTTGCTTGCCTGCTGTGACACTTCAAAGCAAAGGTTAGAAGGCAGGAGACTGACAGGGATTTTAACTGTCCAGCACACACAAGCAGCCCAAGTGCTTGGCATGGTGAGAGATTTTTGGTGAAAGGAGAAAATAATCATAGAAGTGACACCCAGCAGGGATATAAACATCAAAAATCAAGTGGAAAGGTTCATCAGTGCCAGAATCATGCTAGGTGTTGGGGTACAAAGACGTATTTTGAATGTTGAAGAGTTTAAATTCAAAAATCAGACTTTGCAGCCCAGAGCTGCAGCTGGCTGCCCATCCAGAGGTAAGC
This sequence comes from Leptocoma aspasia, assembly GCA_013399835.1. Lineage (NCBI taxonomy): Eukaryota > Metazoa > Chordata > Aves > Passeriformes > Nectariniidae > Leptocoma > Leptocoma aspasia. Next base: position 281,705 of record VXAX01007767.1, on the reverse strand, counting down.
CCCTGTCATACTGCAGCCCAGTTCTCACCTGCACTGAATGGCTCTGACCTTCCAGGTCTCAGGAATCCAAACACACTTCCTGACAAGTATCTTGGAGCTAGTATGAAAGGGGGTTTGCCAGCCTGACTGTCAGTGAATGGGGATGGCTCACTGTGTGCTACAGCTCTTCCCTGTGGCTCATGATCTCTACCTGGGAAGGCAAGAGCAGCCACAGATCTGCTGTAGCACAGAGCAGAGCCTCAGGAAGGCCTTCAGTAGTTTTACAGACACAGGGCACAGGAAATCATTTTGAAGCCATCATTGCCAAATCATTTCCATCTGTTTTCCATCTTCCACAACAGCAGGAAGGGAGAGCCCTGTCCTCTCATTAGTATCTGATTCTCATTGACATCAGTGGGAATAAGGCACTTAAATACCTTGGGGAGTCAGGCGGTGAGGCTCTCACTGCCGGACTGCGTCTGTTTGAAACAGTCACCACAAAGGTGTGTGTTTATTTGGCAAGGTCATTTCTGATACCCACTACCAAAGCTTGCACGAGCAAGCTCAGCACTTGTCAGGCTTGTAAACACCATGCAGACAGTGTGAATGAAATCCTCATCCCATTAGATTCCACGTGGTGGCCCACACCACAGGTTTTTAAATGTCACTATCACCAGTCCAAAGTACAATGCTGTGAAAGGTGACAGGCAGCAACCCAGAAAACCTTCAAGAGCTACTGGCCTTGGACAGACCATGTAGTTCCACACTCAGGACCACAGGAACATATTTGCTGGCTTTGAATTTGATAATTTCTGAATCCAGAAGCTCCAAGTTGTACTGGAGCTGAACTAAAACAGGTTGCCCAGAGAGAGGGATGGATACCCCACCCTGGAAACATTCAAGGTCAGGTTGGATGGGGCTCTGAGAAACCTGATCTAGTTGAAGATATCCCTGGTCATTGCAGGGGCGTTGGACTAGGTGGCCTTTGATGGTCCCTTCAAACGCAAACTACCCTATGATTTTATTATTGGTTTTCTTTTCTGTTATTTATCTCCAAGCAGTTACAAGGACTAGATGAAGTTAGGAATCAAGCTTTGGGTATGTTTGGCAAAGACTGAAAGCTACAGCTGTTTCTCTTTTGTTCTCTTTCCAGTTATTCTGTCAAGATTTCTAGCTGTTTTAGAGATGATTGCACTGATCCTACCTTCTCCATACAGATTCCTATAAACGCTGAGTTCAGACTGTCTTGAGAAGTCTTCATCTCATTCACTTGATTTTGTCTACTCATGATCTAGCTTAGATCAATTTTATTAATAATGCAACTAAAATTTTTGCAGTGTTTTCCAGGTGGACTGTGGAGGTTAAAGTGTTAATTTTCCTATTTTCTCATACATTTCACATTTTCAGAAACTAAGAAAAACCTACCTTAATTGCTTCTGTGCCAAGCACTCTGTACTTTGACCATGTTCATTCAGTTCCATCCTTTAAATGTGTGCTGGAAAGCTGAAGGTTGTGACATATTTAATGTAGCTTTTCATTGAAGTGGGGCATAGACACATTCTTTTAAAGCCCACATGCAAGAAGGATGCCAAAAGTTTGGATTTTGCTTCACATTTGCATTTTCTATTGCTGTGTCTCTGTTCAGGGACTAGGTTATTCCATACAGTTTCTTTATCAGTAATGTCTATCTGCCATGCTTGACTGGCAATTACCACTCTTTCTCTCTCAGCACCTTGCATTCTTCATCTTATACTCCACCTTATACACCTCTTCAGGAAAGGAGAAGAGGATAACCCTGAGCAAAACAGAAAAGCAGTGACAAAATCAGAGAAATTAAAAACTAAATATAGAGAATATAGAAACTAAATATAGAGATCTCTACCTCATCTTACCTTTTTCTGGGCCATTTTGCAGAGCCCTGAAGATGTAGAAAATAATATTTTTGGGGATGATGATGGTGATCTGTAATCAAATAGGCATGTATCTTGCTTAGGTACCTGCATTTGTAGTCAGGACCCAGCACTTTGGTTCCAGAAGTCTTCTTCAGGTCACCTTTCAGCATCCTTGCTGACTTCATTAAAGGTTTAGAAACTCATTTGAGCAGTGGAAATTGTGACCAGAAAGCAAACAGCCTTTTTCAATATTGTGTTATTATGACAGCCTATCCTTCTCCTTTCATATAGAAGGCCAGGTTTTCTCCTGGATACCTTTCTAAGGCATACCTATTTTAAGCAATGTCAGCTTTCTTAAATTCTACCAGAAATCCTTCTATCATGAACATATCCAGGCACAAAATGGCTTCTTAAATTATTGATCAAATGTTTGGCTTTTCTTAATTCTGTGAAAAAAATTTGCAAGTGGGTTCATGAGGGAATCCCAAGGGCCTGCTCAGTTCCGTTTCGACCAAATATGTTTATGGCTCCAAGCAATAGTATATGGCATTTAGTAGAAAGGAGATAAATTTAAAGTATATACACAGCATTTGCATCCAGAATTCTGAATGAGAGATAACAAACTTAAAAGTAATTATTTGTAGAGTTCTACACACCCTGCACTTTATCAGTCTTGATTTCATGCTTCTTTAATGAACTTTTTGAAAAGTTTAGAGGAAAAGTATTTGTGTTTGCCTCATGCCCCTTAATGGGTAGAATAACAAAGGGCAGATATTTACTGAGTATATGAGTTTAATTAGCAGCAAGACCATCTTATTCCTGGGCTCAGAGGCTGACCTACCGATAAAGTAACCAAACTGGTGATTGGATGCTTTAATTATAATAATTATTTCCCCATTAGGTATAGAGATCCTGCTGCCTTCAGCACTACACATTAAGGCAGCAAGGTGACCCTTTGCTCAAAGAGCTGTCTAAGATGTTAAACAAGCTGCTGCAACATGCACAATAGGGAGCACAAGATCAAATCCAGGCTGTCGCGGCTCCGTGAGCAGGCATAAACACAGGACCTCCGCTCAGCCTGCTGCTATTGCCCAGTGCTGCACTGGCAGGCTGCCTCTGCCCAGCTACTGAAAGCCCAGGGTGGAGAAGGAGTCTCAGCAATCTTCAGCACTGCTCAGCTCTCTTATTATGCTGATGTACACAAAGTTCTAAGAAACTTCAAAGAGAACGTGAGAGGTGATGCTGCACGTTGCAATATGCTCAGTCTTCAGCTTTCCCAATCTCCATGTGTTTTTGCTCCATAGCAGCTGCTTTATAAGATTTACCACTGGTACTGCAGCACTGCTTCCATTTCATGTTGCTCCCACAGACCTAAGATGGGCTATAGCAGCTGACTCTCATTTTCTATGACAGCCTTAAAGGTTTGGACAGTCCTATGGAAGGAGCAGGAAGTTTGTAGGTGAGACAATTCTAGTATAAGTATAAAAGCAAGAAAAAAAATCTGTTTGTGAGTAAAAAAGAAAACTTTTCACTTAAACAGATGATAATGAAAAAAAACCCTAATGCTGCTCCTGAACACAATGTTTTTTGCTCCCTCTGCTGGCTCTGACACGGCAGCTCAGCAGCACCTCTTGGCCAAAGCAAGCGGCTGGTGGCTCTGGGCACAGGGCTCAGCACAGCTGATGAATCAGGGGATGACTGCAGGAGTAGCTGCTAGCATCACTGACATTGTACCCACCCTCCCTTTCAGGGAGAAATTAAAAAAAAAAAAAAAACAACAAACCAGCAACTCTGAAAGCACAAATCTGATAAAAAAGTCACAAGGAATCATCATTACAGCATTTTACAGTGTGCATCAGGCTTGCAAATCTAATCACTTCTCACTTCAAGGCAAAATTAGTGAAAAAAAAGGAAGAAAGTTTGCTCTCAGCTCACATAGAAAATGTTGTTGTGTGACATAAAAAGAGACACAAGAATCTCATGTAAGTAAACATACTGCTAAAATAATTTCTTATTAGAAAGATAATCCCTTCCTTAGTTGAGAGATTAAATCTATTCAGATCTCACTATGGCCACTTCTTCACTGAGCAGTTATAACTCTGATCCAAAATTAAGATTGAGTTAATTACATTCACAGGTGATACAAAGCCAGGAATTGTTGCAAATCCCAAGGAGAACAGAGAAGTAGTGTGGATTGCATTTAATTCCATGTAGCTTCTTGTACTTGCCCCGTAACTGTCAAACCTGAGAAAGAAATAGAGTTTGAAAATAAAACAAAATTAGATTCAGCCTGGGAAAATGCACACAGGGGAAAACTCTTCTGAAACTAAATTTTTTTTTGAGGAAAGGGAAATACTTGAAGAGCTGACTGGTGAGAGATGGATGGGGGGAATGAATAAATGAGTTACGAGTCTGCAATGCAATGCATTGAAGAGAAAAGCCAATGTGATTACAAGTTTTTTCCACCTGAGGTTATGCAATCATGCAGGAAAGATTAAAAGATCTAATTCAGCCAAAATCAGGCTGTTGCTTTTGATGGGGTTCATTTTGTCCCAAATACATGCCCCAGCTTACAGAGTTTGATTAAACTGTGAGGAAAGTAGCGTCAACCAAGCATGGTTAATTTTCCTGATCCTCTGTAACACAACTCAAAGCTTCAGGTGGTCACAGTCAGCAGCACATGTACCTTGTAGAGCACACAATGGGGAAGCACTGAGAGTGGACTGCAGACAGCTGGTGATAAGATTTACCCAGGGATCCTGTTGTGGCACTGCAAGGCCAAAAATGAATGTGGACCAGGCTCCCAGATCCAGAATGAGAGATAAATTTGAACTACATAAAAGGTGTAGGTTGACTATCTATGGCTAGTGTATCTCTAACCAAAAATAATCAGGAAAAAGAGAGGGAGAGATGGATCCATAGGGATATGACTTTAAAGAAATGACAGGTAAGTGAGAAGAGGATTTGAAGGACAATTTATATGTTGAAAATGTTTGAGTAATGAGCTCTAATAGACTGCTGAATAATCCCAGGGGAAACAACAGAAGCAGTTAATACATCAAAAAAGCCCCGGTCAAAGTACTAATGAACAGAAAAATAGAAGACAATCCTGCAATGGCTGCAGAGAGATGACAAGACAAGCTGATACAATCTCTAACTCATATTATTCTATATCAAAACATCACTGAACACACAGGAACAGGAATAAGGCCAAATTTAGCCCTTGTAAAAGCAGATTAATCTGTTTAAAAGACAGGAGATGGTAGATTATGTGCACTAAGCTCCTGACAAATATTATCACCCAGTAATTCCTGAACCATACACATGCATTTTAGTTGTTTTCAGTATTGATGGAGAAATTCAGAATGCAAGATGCCACTCAGTAGGTGGAAAATGTGTTATATCTTTTGATAAGCTAATTCAGCAGTTAATTATCCTGATTCTTTAAAACATGTACTTTGCTTCCAGTTTGATTTTTTTTATTTGTATTTTCTAACGATTGGGCTTTGTCATGCCTTTGCTAAAGAGCCTTCAAACACTTTTCTCCCTGCATAGGCAATGCAGCCTGCAAACTAATCTCTATGAAGTCAAATTAAGGCATTCAATCCCCAAGAGAGATGTGATTTAAAACTCATCCCTCCTGTTGTTTTCTCCTATTGGCTAATTTAAGTAGCTCTCTTCTCAGCATGCTGGCTCTAGTGAATTCTGTTCCTTAGCACCCAACCCTCCAAAGTGTTGTTAAATCAGGAATGAAGGGTTTGAAAGTCAGGCACTGTAATGTTCAGTGTTTGCAGTGGAAATACTTTTGTGGATCTGTGCCCCAGGCTTTACAACCTTAAAAAAAGAAAACCCTATCTAGACATACCCATCCTATATGGATCTTGACATCTCCACAACAATACTTCAGGACTGTTGTATTACCTCTGTGATGCCTTTCCTCTAAATCTGAGACCTTGCTTCATGGAATATTCCACCCCAAGTTATAGAGAGGGTATTTAATGCCACTGTTAACAGATGTTCTAATAGATTTCTAGATAGTGACCCATAGACAAGAGCTAATGAATTATGAAGCTGGTGAAGTAAATTCTGATGTTATAAATGGATGCAGTGACATCAGGTTCATAGAAAGTCAGTTTTAAATCAGTCATAGGTTGGGCCTCTGCTTATTTTGTGGGTCATAGTAAAGAACCACAATATGTACAAAAATACCTAAAATTGGCAGGGCCTGCCATGGACTTACCAGGTAGGGCAAGAGTGAGTCATTAACCTATTCAACTGGAAATACCTTAACAGAATTATTTGACTGAAACCTACTGGAGAACATCCATGGCCCTGCAGAAGGATGAGGCAACTGGAAAACATCAGGAGTAAAGAATCAGGAAGTCAAGGTGGGATATATGAAGTCAAGTGCTTCACAGATAGATCACTAAGCTTTGGGTGAGAGACAGAAAGGAGAAATGCAGGATTTTATAGGTGAAGTTTTGATTAACTGTGGGACTAACCAAGCTCAGAAGAAGCCAGTCTGGAGGCAGTTCAGAGGCACCATAGTTGGGAGACTTAGCCAGCTGGTCAGATTGATAGACAGCTGCAGGGAGTGATTCAGCCTAGCCAAGGTCTGATTCACCCTCTAGAAGTGCCAAGCTTTTGATTTAGATCTTAGGTAAGACTGACTCACTCCCTGAAGGTGCCTTTCTCCAAAAACAGTAGAGAGACCCTTCTGCCTTTTAGAAGGGGCTAAAAGACAGCTGGAAGGACTGGGTCTACCCACAACTGATTTTCACTGCAACCTGTCCCATATAGCTGAGCCTGAGAACAAGTTGTCTGCACAATGGGAGTCTGGGAAAGGGTTTGTGCAGCTGCAGTCAGAGAATTTGGTGCTTTCCTGTGAGACAAAGTCATGGTAAGAGAAGCTCCAGAGAAGTTATATCCCAAAAGAGGGAAGAACATGATGTCAGTTTGCAGGTACCTAAACACACCGGCCTGATGAGATTCCCACTAGGAGCAGATTACAAGAACTGCATGACTGCCAAAATCATCATGTACATTTGGCAATTTTATAGGTATTACTAAGCAAGTGTGTTCCAGCAGACTCTGAAGAACCAACCTGGAATAGGTCATACCTTTCTAATCCAAAGCCAGGAATAAGTATTTATTCTTTATTAAAGGAAGAACTATTTAGTTGCTTTTAACTATTTAAGAGAGTAGTATTTTTACCTTCACATATCTTTCTCTCGTGATTCCATGTGGTTTTAAAAGCTATCAGGTGAAACATAAACTGCAGGATGTGGAAAGTTGATCTTCCTACTTGGTCCTGTCCTTACTATAGTGGTTATTAGTTTCTTAATGCTATTGTGAAATTTTATTACTTTGTATGAGGTGCCACAAGGCTCTTGGGTGGACAAGACAATGACCTTGTAAAAATTTGTGTTTGGATGGTGTATAAGCTATACAGTTGACAGTCAAGTCCAGGAATTAAATATTGCCTTTTACCTGCTCCATGAAGAGAGGTACTACACAAAAATTATTTCCCAATTATTTCTGCAGATAAAACTCCTTATGACTTTCTCGATTCTTAATCAATACTTTAAAGGCCCTCTGTTTTATAGAACATCTCATTAATATTTTATTTATTTTAATAATTTATCCTTTATTACAGAACCCGATGGAGCCTGCGGTACATTTGTCCTCAAGAAACCAGAACAAGGAGGAGAAGGTGCCCAGAACCTACATCACCTGGGAGTGAAGACCTGCATTTTCCTCTCTCCTGTCCATAGCTCAGCTAAGTCTTGGGTTCAGTCACAGGAACCATATCCAGTGGTCCTGCAGTCACACTGTCACCTTGGGATGGCAGGCTTGTGGAGATGGTTCTGCTCTCCTTAATACTGATTCCTAACTGTGAGAAATGCCATCTGTTCCTGCTGAATGGCTCACATCTCTCAGGAGACCTTAACATCATTTGCCAGTTTCCCTGGGTGCTCTCTGGACTTGAGGGAAAGGAGTGAAGTGTTGTGATGAAAAGGTCCATCACATTCATTTCTCTGAAGCTGGGAAGCACAGTGCCAGTCATGTCAGCTGAAGGGTCTTGGGTGCATGATTTCGTAACATTGCCCCTCATCCTTTCCCGCATGTATTTATAAACATGTATGATCCCAATCAAGAAAAGGGATGTTTTTTATTTGAGGTGTTGGTCTGAACTGAGGGGCAGGTGAAACTGGTGAAGTAGAGTAAACAAAGTAAACAAAGACAGTAGACAACAGAGCAGCAAAAAAGAGCTGGAAATAGAAAGTGCAGAAGACAACAAAAAATCAGCCTAACTAGACAGGTTGCTGGATGTAAGATGTTGAGAGAAATGTGTTCAAACAGTTTTGTATCACAGGGAAATCAGATTAAATACAAGAACAGTAGAATATGAAAGAAATTGTATAGAATATCATGGCAACAGATATAAAGAAGGGGAAAAAAGTAAGGGGAAGGAAAAGAAAGACCTAAAGTAATTGAGACAGAAAAAGCCCATCACTTTTTATTGTTTTGCAGTGCAGAACAACTAAAATTGGTTCCTTGTAAAACAGGCAAATAGGCAGACAAAAGGGTAAGATTGGACTGACGCTTTTCTTCCCTCCCAGGCACAGATTCATCCCGCTGGTAGTTAGATGCCTGACTGTGCTCCCTAAAGCCTGGAATATTATTGCCTTAAAATCACTCTGTAATCAGTGACTAGCAAGACGGTACCTCCAGGAGGGAATTCAGACAATCCATCTCTCGCTTTTGACTGGAAGGAGTCCAAGGTGATGAGAAGCCTGGTCTCAGTCCTGTGCCTACCTCCCAAGCAATCTTCCTTACTACCCCACAAGCCTTAGCCTCTGTGTCCCTCAACTTATTATGTATAGAGCCCAAATTTGCACACTCATGGCCTTTTCTCATCCTCAGAGGAAAGGCTGCTGCAGAGTCCTTTGCCAGGGCACAGTGGAGCTGTGCATGCTCCCACGGCCTCGGTTGAACCCTTTGAAGAAATACAACATTTCAGTAGGTGGATCTGCTGATACATGTCAGTCACAACCTGTAGCAGCGCATCCCCCACACTACACTGTAGTCTCAGAAATGTTCCTTAGACCTCAGCCTTGAAGAACAGCACTTGGACCAAGCTCCTCTTGAGTTTATCAGAAACAGTGTCTGTTCCCAAGAACTTGTGCTATATCATGAACTCTTGTTTTTTAACAAACAGCCTTGGAAAGTTATTTTTCTTGCCTGAGTACCAATGCAAGTGGAACAACAATTTTGAACTTTCAAAGGAAATTACTGGCCTGAGCTGTGACCAGGATGGTGAATTTCTACAACTAAAGCAAATTCTCTTGCAAACCTATAAACAGCGATCCTAAGTTGTGCTTTAAATTTCATATCAAAACCGCTTTTGGTGATACCTTTGCTGTTTTTTTGATTCTCTGAGCAACCTAAATCACTAATTCATGACGCAACCTAAGAGACTCTCCAGTTAAAACAACTCAAGGCTTCTCTACAGCCAGAGAAGGCCACATACACCCAACTCTGCTGTGGCAGGAGAGCTGCAATTAGGGCTAGGAGAAAGCAAGTCAGTCCCCTGTGCTTTCTGAACTTGGTCAGGATTTAAGCACTTTTCCAGCTGTGAAAAAATATAGCTGCCACCAATCCCACTAAGTCTGAGTATTGCACATCTTACACATTTTCCCTTCAACAGCTCCATCCCTTTCAACAAAATGCTTCATTAGAGCCACTGAGCTCAGCGGAGCAGCAGAGTGATTCTTTCGCTTGTCCTTTCCCTATCCAGTGCCTGAGCCTCAGAGCATTTTAAGTCACAACACTTGAGACCAGTCAGATGCTGACATGGTGTGACAGGCTTTGCTTCTGTGGTGTCTCTTTTGTTTAAAACCCTGTCAATTACATTTTCTTCTAAAACACAGGATGATTTCCAACTTTACGCCCACAGAATGATTCATTTGACTTCTGAGTTGTCTGAAAGCTTATGTAGATACCCTCACAGCATCCCCTCAAAGGGAGGAGGGTAAAAAAGGGGTGAACATAGTTATTTCTTTTGCTTCCAAAAGTTAAGGGCAAACTCAAGCTTGATAAAGCCTCTCCTTGTGCTTAGTGGAGGGTTTGTTAAGATGGAGCAATTGAAGTCAATGTTTAATTTAGTCCTAATAATGCAGACGCCTTCCAGTTCCCTTGAGACCTGCCGTACTAGAGGCAGATGACAGCAGTGGTTTTCACAGCACCAATGGTAAATGTATGCAAATCCCTACATCATTCAGATTAGATCAGTGCTAAGTGGAAGCAAAATGGGTTCTTCTGGACCTAATTCTCACAGAAGCAAAGAAAAGATCCATGCAGGCAAAGGCTCAGTTCTTCCAATAAGAGAAGGGCCTGGTGAAAAAGCAAAGATGCAAAGCTAACCACCTGTTTATCTGTTACATATAGAAAGGATTCATTTACCTTAGAGAAAAAGAAGCTCAGAGGATGGAAAAGATTCATAGCCATGAAAAAGCTTGTAAAACAGATCTACCTATAGAATACCTACTGTTTATAATATGTCTGGCAAAGGACAATACACAGACAGAAAGGAATTCCCTGCCCAAAGGACCTACAGTCTAATATTGGTACTTTCATGGCTAAATATTTTTTAAAAAAATCTCTATGGTAACAGAAGTTCACAGCTTTAAAGAACACAGTGAAATTGTAGTGCCTAAATCTATTTATAGAAATGTGTAGGAAACACAGTTAAGGAGAGAGACAGTATATTAATGGGAATGGCTTGGCTATTGAATTTCTGAATTCAGCACCAAAGTGAAAGAGCCTCAAGGGAGAAAATTCAAAAAGGGCTGAAGAGTTCAGAGGGGCATGCAAATAGTACCTTTTACTCAAAGACAGATTTCCTCTGTACCACTGTACCTCTGTACAACTCATCCATCTGAGATCTTTCCAGTCCAAAATTTCCTTCCCTAACCTTACAATTCAAAGAGGTGCTAGGCAGTATCAGTCAAGTGTGGTGAATTGGTCGACCTTGAGCAATGTGCTGTTCACAAGTAGTTCAAACAGGTCTTGGGCAGGGATATGTGACATGACTTACAGGGAGAGGTAGAAGGGAGAACCATGGAGTGTGGCTAGTGGATTATCTGAAAGGAGCACAGGGAAATGAAGCCACTGTCACTAGTCTACCTGGGATCCAGTTCACTACCCACAAAGAAATGGAGAGATGCCCTGTGAACCACCCACCTCTGAGCTGCTTTTGATGTACCCTTCTGCTCCCCTGGCTCTCTGTGAGCCATAATGTGTGTCAAGACTTAACAAAATCCTGCAGTACAGTTTGCAAGATCAATGGAACTGACCCATGTCTCATGGGCTGCTTGACAGAACAGCCACAGAGACTACCCCCTTCCGTTTCCCTGGACATAATGCTCTTTTATTTGGTTAAAGGAATGAAAATTAAGAGGATTTTAAGGAAAAGGATGATCTGCACACAAGCAGACACAACTTCAGGGAAAAAAAATGAAAAGTGAAAAGGTTAAGAAAAAACAGGATTTTGAGAGTCTAAGAGAGAAATGAGTATCTGTGTGGTGGAAATGGAAAAAGCTGCTATTGCACAGAGCTCATCCCAAACCCTCCTTGGGGTCTGGATTTTTGGGCTCAGGGTCAGTTTTGCTAAAGTTACTACTCTCTGGCCTTGAAGTTATGACAGAACTCTTTGAGAAGCTTTTGCTGGAGCCTTCCATGGCCCATCATCGTGTTCTTTGTGGCCAGAAAATTACTGACAGTTAGAAAATATATTTTGCCCCTTCTGCAATAAAATGAGGTAAATAGTTGATTTAATGATGTAATGACATCTACCAGTCTGATAAAAAATGGGCTGTAAGTAGTAGGTACATATAGAGAAGGGTAACTTTATCATTGAAAAGTTTTGATGGAAAGCACTATTTTCACTGCAGTCAGAATATTTGCCTAGAGAATCACTGTTAATCAAATCCTCTTAACAAGAAATACAAGCCAACAAGGTAATTTCTTTCATATAAACTGTCTTCTCCAGAGAAAAATATGTTCCTTTTTCTTTAATGAAAAGCTTTCATTTTAGGTTGCCTTTAATGCATTGTTTCCAATTGACAAACTCCTCTCTGAAACAGAAATTCTTATTAGTCCCCAGGCTCATGATGGTGTAGTTTAAGGTAGTAACTGTCATCCTGTTTCTGTTTTTTCAGTCCTTAATGTTGGCCACTTGTCCCTGTAGCATTGCTTTCTTCTCCTGTATATTGACAATATTTCCCAACTTAGTATCGATGAGGAATATCTCCTATCAAGTAGAAATGCATCACTTGGGAACAACGGCAAATGACACAGACCTATGTGATAAATCAGTCACAGGGTAACTGTGCCTAATAAATGTGATTCTGTGATACAGCAGTTGCAGTATCCCCAGTAAGAAGACAGAAATACTGCTGCCATTGTATAAAAAGGTGGTGAGGCTGTAGGTAGGAAGTAGATGCAGTGGGAGAAAAATCAGTGAAAAGGGACAGATAGAAAGAAAACTGTAAGACCTGTGGTGGTTTAGGATTGTATCTACTCTAAAATTTTGCCACAAGAAAGGTGTTTGAGAGGAGCAGGGAAAGGCAAAATGGTACCTTAGGAGTAAAACACTTGGGGTGAGCTGGGCCTGCCAGGGAAACTGCTGTCTGCCCCAAGGAAAGAAGTTTACAGGCAAAAAATATCTTCTTACGTTTGGAGTAGGAAAGAAATATTTTCCATTTGTACCGTCTCTTATTTTTCCCTGTTGATTTGATTCCGTTGACTTCACTGTCCATCAAATAACTTGAGAAAATGAACACAGAAGTGGAAAGTTGAAGCAGTCTGTTTTGGCAATTTGTGAACCAGATTCCTGACTTTTTTTTTTTTTCTCCCAAATATTCTCTTGCTTGGAAAGGTCCTAGCATTTTTTTTTCTCTAAAAAGACACAGGTTTAACTCTGCAATGTAACATTCTGCTTGATCTGAGATAAAATTTTCATTCTTAAAAAGAAAAAATGTTTGCAGGTGGTTTTGGCACCAGTGGTGATCCCATGATCTGCTGCAGCTCAGATGCACACACAGTGTGGATGGCAACATGGCACTGAGTGCTTGCAGGGCTGCATGTCTTCGCAGAAGTGATCACACATTTAGTGAAGAGGCATGGTAACAGCAGGCAAGCCATCCCTCAGTGCCAGGAATGTGGTCCTTCTACATGGAAGCACAGGACAGAATCCTTAATAAGCCACTCTCACCAGTTTCCTTATTTATAACCTCTTTTCATCTCAGTGCTGTCTCAAGACACTTGGATGCTTGTCTTTCTGAGTAATTTTTTCATGCCAACCCATCTGACAGTGTGATTTTCTATACTTCCCTAACAAGTATCGTCTGAGCCTGAAAAACTGTAGATAAATGAACTGAAAAACAAGGAAATTGTTTGGATTGAATGGTCAGAGGGGGTGAGAGGCCTCAAACCCTTTCCAGTGTTCCTCAGAAAAATTTAAGGTTGAGGGGCTGTTGGGGGATTTTCTTTTTCCGCCCTAGTGCTTTCTGTCATGGTAGCAGATGCTCTGTCTAGTGGGAAAGTAAATTACAAAGCTATCAGGTTAAAAAGGCACCAGAAATGGTCAGATCAGATTTGCAGATCTCTGGACCTGCTAACACAAACAGAGAGGCCACAGACAATAGTCATTGTTGTCTGTGGCAGGAAACCACCTCATGCCTTGACTCTGCCCACGTCACATGTGAACAAAGATATCTTTCTGATTCTTCCTATCCCCAGCCTCTTCTGTGGACTTTCCTAAGGGCCAGATGTAGTCCAATCCTGACAATAAAGGAAGACATCTCTTCTCTCCTGATCCCACTTCTGCCAAGTTAGACAGTCTATATTTTAGGGCAGGAGGAGAAAAACAATTTGATAATGCCCGAGAACTCCACAGTTCTTCACAGCATCCTGGTGCATTTTGCTAGGAAGGCACAGTATCCAGTAGATTAGTGAACACATGGCAAAATCACAAATGAACAAGAATAGGATATGAGGGAGGAAAGCACATGAAAGTGAACAGCCATGTGTGGAGTATGAATGAATACAGAACAGAGAAATCCAACAACTCTGTAGGGAAGGAGGTGGGAGTTACAGCAGATCACGAACTGAACACGAATCCACGGTGTCCTGCTGTTGTGGAGAAAGCAAATATCCTGCTGAGCTGTATAAACAGAAGAATCATTTGCCAAGTCCACGAAATAATCCTTCCACTTCACTCAGAGGTGTCTGTGAGCCAACCTCAAGAGCTGCAGCTATGTGTACCACCCTAGGTGCCAAATTCCAACAGTGCTTTTAGAAAATCTCCAGGACCATAGACTTTGTTTAGATTTGATAACCTTCACTGAATGGCAGCTTAGAAGCAGTAATTTTGCTCCTAATACAAACAGCCTACCCACTAACAATAGATATATTTTTCTGCTATAATACTTTACATAAGCATTATGTATTTATTAGCCAAAATAAGAGTTTAATGCAAGGCATCTAACAAATTATGTTCCCTGTTCAAATGTATCATAATCACAGAACATAATATTTTCTCTTTGTTAAAGCATATACATGCTTTAAAAACTTTGAATCCATATTTCCAGCAATACATTAATTCTCCTCTTCCTAGTCCACACTTTTTCTGAAATTATGATGAATATTTTTCTCTGCTTCACCAGTTGTTTGACTAGAACAAGTTCAAAGCTAGCACATCTCTCAGACCCTGCATTCAAGTATACTTCCCTACTTACCAGAAGGCTGAAACTAAATCACATTTCTTAAGCCCCAAGACTCCTAGGGCTGTTGTTGACAAAGTCATCCAGCCCACAGGCAGCACTATCAGCTGTTCACCCCTAACTCAACCCCTAACTTAGCACAAGTTCACAATGCAGAGCTCCTCACCAAAACCCTACCCGAAGGTTTGCACACAGCTCATACTGCATCTCCCTTGTATAGTGAAAATTTATTTGACTCAGTTCCATCCCTTTTGACACAAAAAGTCTGATAATGATACTCATGGGATTAGGCACTCTGTTTTTTAAGTCAGCAAGGTTCAACTTGTGAAGAAACTGGGAATGAGCTCCTATACTTCTGTAGTCTCAGGGAAAACATTAAATCCGTTGGTTATCTTTGTTCCCTTTACAAAAATATTAGGCCTCACAGGTTCATGCCTGGTTGGCCATGCAGACCAGCCTAAAGGATCAATAATGCTCTACCTCTGTCACTGAGTCTCACTCAGTCTGCATTTCAGTTTTCTACTGCATTTTTTTGAGGGACATTGTTGTTAACTCAAGCCAGTGCAGAGGACATCCATCTTCAACATCCACTATAACTGATTTGTATCATCAACTGAGGCACAGATAAGGTGAAAAAGTTAAATTTCTTCAAGGGTATATTGAAACAATTGCATTTATGTATTGTAAAGATGAGAGAAATGAACAAAAACATAGCTGTCTCTCAGAACTGCTGCAAGGGAAAGAATCAAGTTTTGCCCGTGCCATGGTGGATAAGGTGGGAAATAATGGGGAAAAACTGAAAGCAAGATAACATTAGAGAAGTTTTAGCAGTTAGGGTAGCAAAGTACTGCAATAGATTTCCTCCTTTACTACAAGTTGTCATAGAACTATTCTGTTCTCCAAGAGGTTTGGAGAGAACTCTCCGGTAACTTTACTGAGGGCTGAGTAAACTCATAGCTAAAATTCTTCCTTAACAACAGACTGAAGTTGGAAGACACAGCTTTTCTGATTTGGAAGCCTCTGTCTCCTTTGAGAAAGCTAAGTTTCATATTAATATACTATTCGAAATTCACCTCCTAACCCATATGAGACAACACTGAGGACCTTGGAATTCTCTGTGCCTTTGAAAATTTCTTCCTTGGACAAGTGGTCCTGAGGCCCTTAGCAGAGCTGAAGCACTTCACTTGCTTCAGTCTCAGTGAATGGGGCCCGCAGGCCTTCAGTCTCATTCAGTGTCAAGAGACATTAATTTCCCAAGGTTCAGATTCGTAAAGGCATTTAGGTTCTCCAATAAAGTCTTACACAATCCAAATGATTGAGGAACCTAAAACTTAATTATAAAACTAATTTAGACCTAAAGTCTTAAAAATAAAGTACTTTGAAAGGCCACAAGACGTTTATAGAGCCAGACCCCCCCCAAGATGAGAAGTATTTAATCTTCAGGGATTTCACTAGAATGAGATGCTAAATGCCAATAATATTCTGTACTTAGGTGTCTTTCAAAATAAGACTTTACTTTCTAAATCACATATGTGCTTTTGAGAAATTGTCCCTTGACCTTTATTTCAATGCCTTCAAAAAAAATGCTTGTAGTGCTTTATTTTTATCAGTCATCTCCATTAAAAACCCTGGAGCTCAAAATAGTCCCTTTGTAGTAATTCAGAACACAACTCAAGATGTTTAGCGTAAGCTAGAGGTTTGGGGTTTTTTCTGAAGCTTTGTTTGTTCTCCAGCTTTTATGGAATTTATCAAAATTTATGTTCTTGTATGTGTAAATACACACCCTGCTGCCATGGCAGTAGATGGTCTATAAATCAGGGGAATAAATAAACGAACAGACTGGGCCTGATTCACCAGGATGAAGGCAGTATATGAAGCTCCTGAGTGTTTCTTCTTGTTTTAGCATATCTTTTGGGAGCATCACTTGAAACAGCTTATTTACCTTACAAAGTGAGTATAGCTATACATTTTTTTAATTTCCTTTTTTTGTTGTTGTTGTTGGGGTTTTGTTTGTTTTGTTTTGTTTTGTTCTGTTTGTGTTTTGGTTTTGTTTGGTTGCTTTTTTGGTTTTTGCTTTTTGGTAGTGGTCTAGCTTTGGAACATCCTGTTGGGATCAGTTGGAAGCACTAACACTCCAAGTGTCTTCTAAGCATCAGTGAGGACCTTCCATTGTCAACTGCTCCTCCAGTTTAGGAAGTATCCATAGCCAGGAGCTCCAGTGTAGAAGAAGAGCAAAGGATCTCATAAGTCTGTTGTTGCAGAGCAATGTCCAGCACAGGGTGTCTAGTGGTATTTCTGTGCATGATCGTATAAATGACCACAGTCTCAATTTCAAAAAGGTCAGGATTGACTTTACCCATTGTGTTACTATTTTGCTGTTTATTCCTCATGTTCTTTTGAATGGAGGCTTGCTGCTATCTCCCAGCAGATATTTGTTCCAATCTGCTCCCTTGAACCTTAGCATCCTTTTCAAATTTGGGAAATCATGAGTGGGTTGCACTCATGCAGCTGTGAAGTAAAAAACTTTCTGTAGCTTTGTTTTTCTTTGGTGATTTTTTCCTTTGTTTTGTTTTTTAACAAAGCTGACTATTAACTCTTGTGGAGGGCAGGTCTCATAACTTGAGTGTGGGAAGTGGTTTACAGTTTTCATCTACTTATTACTGTGAAACGCTGACCTGCAAATTTTGCAGGCGTTCCGACAACCTCTGAAGTATTACTCCAGCAGGATATAAATACAGCCCTTCTGCTGTCTGCGGTATCAGAGCAGCTTCTCAGCTTATCAGCAAGGAAAGCAGAATACATGTTGGGGCACTGGGAGCCCAGAGAGCTAATATCTTCAAAATTATACACACTTGCATGAAAATTACCTAGAGCACGACTACACTTCCTAGTTACACATCATCTGTATAATCCAGGGGTTTAACTGGGATTTTGCTGAGCCTGTGCTGATTCTCTGATGTAGAGAAAGCTTCAGCTATTACTACTAGTAGTGATTTTGACCTCTAGATATTGAGATTTATCTTATCCATACTGGTTCGGATAATGTGTCAGATTCATAATGTGCTGATGTTGCATCCTTATGGCGACTCTTGAAATAATTACAATGTGCCTGAGCTAATCAGAGTAACAACATTTCCTTCAGCAGTACCAGAGTTAAAGTGAAACAAGCAGCATGGTAACAGTCTCTGCTATTTCAGTGACACTGGGCTTTTTCTGCTTATGTTACTATTTCTGATAAACACTTTTGCACTTTTTACTCTGCATGGCACCTTCACCTTTCAATAGGTTCCCATTAAAACCCACCATTAACTTTGCATTATTTTCCTCCAAAGTCACATTAAGGTCGTCAAAGCTGTTGACACCCCCCCCCAAAACCTTGAGTCTGGCCGAGCAGCTGCTGTGCATGCTCTGGCCCTGGTTACTGAGCTCCTCATCGCTGTCTCACAATCCTTAGTGCTCAGGGAAAGAGCCATGGGTTTCTTTTGTGTTTGTACAACACTTAGCACAGCAGAGTCCTGGTTCAGAACTAGGTAGGATGGATAGATCCTCCCACATTTCAAAAAAACAAATAATAATGACATTGGAAAGAAGGAAAATGTACAGCAGAAATAGCTGCATTGGCAATCGATGCAAGTCAGAGGGATGGTATTAAATTTAACCTCCTACAACACTCCAGAGTTAATTTGAGGTCCGTGGGATTTTTAAGAAGAAACACAGCCTACTTTTCTGAATAATTAGACAAAAGGATTTTTGTTAAAATGTACTAAACTTGCATTAAGAACAAAATAAATTTAAAGATTAAAATTTCCTCAAATTAAAAGCTTGAATAAGCATTTTGGGGGAAGAAAGAGAATCTCTGCTCCTGAATTTACATAAAACCTTTTAATGGAGGGTTTTATTTAAAGCCCCCAGGTAACTCCTGGGGAGCTAACATTTTCTTTGGGAAAATGGAAGAAGTCAAATGCTAAATTTTGGTTCTGTGACCATTTTTACTGAAATTAATTCTGGGGGTTTGTGACAGAGACAGCATGCACATTTATATGGTTGAGCATAAGGACTGATGATTACTCCTATATATGGGCTATTTTTATGCTTCTCAGGCTTCTACTGTGTTTTGTGTTTTCTCTTTCTCACCTGAGCTTTGTGTAAAAACTCACTGAAGCAGAAACCGAAACTCCAATTGCTCCTGGCTTCCACAACAGAGAGTTATCTTTTTCTGGTGAATATTTAAATGTGTATCCTAGTAAAGGAAGCAAATCAAGAAGAGGTTTTGAGGGAGTATAATTCTTGAGTATCCTGTAACCCAGGGATAAGGGCTGGGCTGAACATCCCGATCTGAGGAGGGGGTGGAGAAGGTTCCTGAGGTTAATTTCCTTTAGAAATGTCCTTCTGTGAAAGATAAGAAACTAAAAAGAAGGATCTGAGCATGCAGAAAGAGAAGCTGTTACTCAAATGAAGCTTTTGCTATAGCAGAGACATCAGTAAAAACTTTCTCCTGAAGATTTGTTAGTGATGAATAAGATAGGATGAAGAGCCAGCACAGCTGCCTTTGTGCGGCGAAAAAGACAGTCAAGCTCTTGATAGAAGGAATGGGGACTGGAGATAGGGGGATGGAGGCTGGAGCCAGGTTGTGGTTACCTAGTGCTCATAAACCCTTTGGCTTGCAGGAGAATTGCTGACCAGGGGCACAGTGGGAGCTGTAAGCAGCACCACTCCAGCAGAGCAGTATCATTAAAAATTCAAGTGCTGAAACATAGCTACCGTGCCTCTACGTACATATCCTGGGCTTTATGAGACTCAACAGCTTCAGGGAGGTGTTTCTGAGTTCAATCCAGTGTAGGGATTGCTGGTTTGTTCACCAAACAGTGTGAGGAAATTGCTTATAATGCTTTGCCCTAAGATCCCAGCTGTGAGGTGGATCACTACAGTAGGTTGCATGGAGGTGGGTGAGGCAGAGCCATGGATTTTGCCTGCAGAGCACTACATCATTGCAGCAGCATCACCTGACAGTTATTTTAAAGAGATGCTCTTCTGCTACAGCAAAGAGGGAGTGGATAATTGCATCATAGGGACACTCCAGGCATCCAGCCCTTTATAGTTAATCAGAATTATTCATCTGTTTGGTAAACTTTTATTTCTTTTATAACAAGTGGAAAAATTGGCTAAGGATGCAGCAAAGAGTTACAGTAAACACACCAGCCTGGGAGGCCTGTGAAGACAAGGTAAGGAGCATGCAAAGGAATCATTTACCAAGCTTGTTTTCAGGTGGAAGTGCTGAGCACAGGAACTCTGTTCCTATTCTTTATGTTGAGATTGTTCAATGCATCTCCCACTATATCCCTGAGATGGGTTGCATTTTAATAGGCTTGGCTTCCATAGAGAGCAGCTTAATGCTCCACCTGACGGACGATGCTTTGCTGGAAGGCTGGCAGCTCCTGCCAGGGCAGCATCTTGCTGAGGAAGAAGTGTGGTGTCAGCAGCAGGGAATAGTCCAGTTCAAGGTGTCCATCTCTCTTGTGCACACACACACACAAACACATACAGAGCCTCTCTTCTGAAAGGGTTAGCAGAAGGGAGCAGGAAAGCAGGAAGACCTATTTAACAGGCACAGGTGGCTGATGCTGTAACTTTAGCCCTTCACAGCCTTTTTGCTACAGTTGGAGTTTCAGCTTTAATGACTATCATGGTGGAAACTGATTTTCTCTGTCCACACAGGCATTCGCAGGGGTGGCTGAAAGCAAGAAAAAGCTAAAAGCAGAATGGGGCCAAAAGCAGGGTCTCCATCTGCCTAGCTGGACATCACATCTGGTTCCCCATCTGGGCCCATTATCACATGTAGCACTTTCTCTAAACCAGTGGTGGAGTTTCCTCAGCAGAAATCTGCTGTATTATGCCAAGAATAATATTTTCTCATTATGAGCCAAGAGGGTCTGATGGACCAAAGTGAATAAGTCTCTGCTGAGAAAGAAAGATTGTTGATCCAGCCTGTGGCATTCATGACCCACATTGTGAATCACAGGTGTGTGAAAGACCATTGATCTTTCCTCCCTGCTGGGCACACATACCCTGTTTATTTCCCCTCTCCAGAACTAAACTTCCTTGCTACAGGAAGAGGGAAAGAGAATGGAAATAGCAAGCAGAAATCCAAGAGTTGCCAGGATAACTCCCTATTCTTATGATGGACAGATTTAGTAAATACTTCCAGCCATCTGAGAAGCCCAGACCCAGAGTCTTATAATGAGTGCTACTATGGGGAAAAAATATATATATATTAAGCTTCCTACCATTATCACTGATAGCTGCAGCCTAACTCTTGACTATTTATTTATTACCCTCATTTCCTGAGGAAACAAGCCTTATAAAATCATTCTTCTGCCTGCTGCTTTCCCACCTCCTAAAGTCATTGCCTTTCAGGAGGTTTCAGAGATTTCAAACACCCATGCCTTGTAAGAATCGGGTCTGGTTAGAGGAAAGAGATCCAAATCAGTGTCACCATAGAAGGACAGGTTTCAGAGTGAGCTCTGCAGTTACCTGCTTTGCTCAGCCTGCCCATGCAGGTCTGTTGCCCAACAATTTTCCCTCCTGAAAATTTCCTTCCCTCCCTTAGGGGTGCAGGAGGATGATGCAAGTCCCATGATACAGCCAAGGAAGTGGGCAGGCTATGAAAAGTTCTGTAAGCAATAACATTGTACAGGAATTGGGGGGACAGAGAGTTGGGGGCTTGTATAGGAGCAGGGGTATTAAAGCAGGCTTTACTAATCCTACTACTGTTAGAGCATGGTATTTGTGGTGGTATCAGCAGCACCCCAACCATAGGAGCACTGACTAAAAGACAGTTCCTCCCCCAAAGGACTGCTCACTAAAAGCTTGCTGGCCATTTTTGTGGAGTCATTTAGGTCTTCTTTCAACGCATTTAAGCCTTCTTTCATTTAAGCTTATCACCCATCAAAATAATTTAAAGAAAACCCTTGGCTTCATCTGGGCTGTTTTCCAAATCAGGCCCCAGGCTGTGTGTCTGGTTGTAGGAAAGACCTGTGCAGTGAAGTGAGGAGTGAGGTGGCATTGGGGCAATTACCCCACACAGGCCTGAGTGGCCACTGATCCTGTGCGGGTCCTCTGAGTATTAAGCAAGCCTATGCAGTCAAACAGTGTGTTGAAATTTCCAGTAGCAATTTAGGAAAGTGCAGGGCAATATTTCAGATAATGAGGCAAACGTATCTACTTGTCAAAAGT
This sequence comes from Leptocoma aspasia, assembly GCA_013399835.1. Lineage (NCBI taxonomy): Eukaryota > Metazoa > Chordata > Aves > Passeriformes > Nectariniidae > Leptocoma > Leptocoma aspasia. Next base: position 259,813 of record VXAX01007767.1, on the reverse strand, counting down.
CAAATCTGCAAATTTAAAGGACCCTATTCTATTTTGCCTGAAAGAAGAAAGGAGTTGGGAGAGACTTTATTGAGGTATTCATAATTATATGAGAAACAGTGAAAACTAATCAGTCTGTGCTTTTCATATTGTCACACAGTGAAAGAACAAGGGGACTCTTAAAATGTAAATTAATAAGCAGTACATTTAGCGCTCAAATGTTTTTAGTGAATCATGTTGCAATTATAGTATATATAAATAATCCACCAATTTCCATAAAACTATCTGATAAAATTCACCCATAACAATAGTTCATTTCCCAATTCACTTTTCATTATTCAAAATCCTTCAGAAACCCAAGGGAAGCTGCTGGCCAGGGATTGTAAAAGGCTGTATATTTAGAACAAATCTGAGGAGTGGACTGACTTGTGCAGTGTGTACTGCTCTTCACAAATTCACAGTCCTAGGAAGCGAAGGACACTAATGCAAAGACTGTCTAAAAGGAAGGGGGAAAAGAGCCCACACTGGATAATTTCATGACCATTAGTAACATTTGTATCTATACAAGCTAAGATAATTATAATGGTAATCATATCTCATGCTTCAGAGCCTAAAGTGATTGCCTACTGAGGCCAGGGAAGCCTTGGAGAGTTTCCTTTGAAAGGATGATTAGAAATGCTTAAGATTATTTAATTGGGTCATATTGGACATAGCAGAAAAGAAGACACTTATTCCCCTTTTAAATGCTTTTCCTTTCTCTTTTCTGAATCAGTTTCTTCCCTGTTGGCTTGACCTGTAACCTGGTAGCCCCACTGGCATCTGCACTTTTCCTTTCTCATCTGTTTTGTGCCTGGGTCTTGATGTTTTCTCCCCAGACTTGTCTCCCAGTGTCTCAGCCCATTCCCCTCTTGGACCCATTCACTAGGTAACACCCCTTGAATGTGAAGAGGCTTTTCTTGGATCCAGTGGCCTTGACCAGACTTCACTAGCAATCCCTGCTCTGACTCAGCTCCTCCCTAAGCAGCATCAGTCTGTCTCCTTTCTTTGTGTGTGAGCAGCTCCTTCCAGCACAGGAGCCTTTTCAAAGCAAGTCGTCCAACTGTTGGTATTTCTGTGCCCCAGTCATTCCCCTAAGACCCACAGTTATCACAATACCAGCATCAAACAGAATAGTCTCAGTTTACAGATTATCCAGTGTTTTAAAAACTGAAGGAAGTGAGCAAAGAATTGGAAATGCCTCATGTTGCCTTTTAGCCATTTCAAAAGTTACGGCGGGATCTGACCACCTGATTTTGTCCTTTCCTATCCTCCTGTCTTTTTGTACCTCCATTACATGATGAACCCATATGGGGCCAGATCCAGAAAACCTCTCACAGAGAATTTTAGATGCTTCCACAAGATGAGATCTCCACTGACTTCAGTGAACCTACGTGTGTAATAACAGATATGAGAGAATGTCAGAAATCAGCCTCAGGCAAAGAAGACGTGGTCTTTCTCCACACTTACCAAAAAAATGAGACAAGAAAGAAATAGTGTCCTTTTATTACTCTGTGCCACCTGCTCACAATAACACAGAATAATTGACAACAGAGGCCTGCTATTTCCCTGTCCATGCATTGCTGCTGAGCTGGAGTTATGCCAAAGATGTGACTGTAAGGTAGTTCACTTTAAGACACTTCAGAAGAAGAAAAGTAATAACTTGAGAGCTAAAGGCAGCTAAGATAAAGGTATGGAGAATTATAAATGATAAAAGGAAGGCCAAGAAAGCACTACTAGTCAGCATTTTTGATAATAAAAAATAAATTGGTGGCCATTGAATGAAATTACAAAGCAACACATTGTGAGTGGATGAAAGGCAATGTTTACAAAAGGTATAATTAAACCATAATATTCACTGGTCTAGATACTGAGAAGGATCACTCCCCATGTTCAAGTGGTTCAGCATTTATAAAAATAAAAAGAATATCTGCAAGGACACCAGCTAAATACAATTACAAGGGCTATCAATTCTCATGCTTCAGGGCATGGTTACCTGCTGAGGTCAGGAAGAAATTTCTTCATGGTATAGCACTAAAAAGTAAAATGCATTATTGGGCATTGATGAGTATTGGACACCTTATTAGAAGGACCTTTAATCTGCTCCACTATGCAATTCTTTTGTTCCCCCATATAAAAAATCAGTGAAGCATTTAGGTGTGTGCTTAAATTCCATTTTAAAATCAATAGGACTTAAATGTGCACAAATGTAAGTGCTTGATTAAGTGCTTTCCAGAATAGATATATTAAGCAACTACTTAGATTTTTAGAGATATTGAAGCAGTTTTTGGTTCTGGTCTGATATTTGGTGTCCAAATCACAGATGCAAAACCAGTAGAACTTACTGTATCTCTTATATTATCAACTGACTTTGCAGAAACTCCAAACAACAACGTGCTGTCAGTTCTTAAAAACTTCAACCTTTCATCTCAAAAACTCAAAAATTTGTGACTATAGCTCTACAATTAGTTTGTACAGGTAGTCCAATATGTATACAGACGTAATCACACAGGTCTAAAATAGTTCGGGTCTTCATCTTTGGGTTTTCTTTTGTGGGAATAAAATTAACTTTGTCATCTGCTACAGTCTCCTCCTTCATATTTGTGTCCCACTGGTTTGTCTTGCAGTTCTAGGCAAGGTGTCGGCTGGACATGGAAGATATTTGAAGATTTAAGTTGCCCTTTAAACTTTGAAGCCCATCCCTTTTTACTCTTCTTTCCTCTTAGAGAAGATATCATTCAACCCTCACAATTTTTCAGAGTCAGTAGGAGGGCCCTGAATACAGAGGAAGCACAGCACTGATCTGGTCTCCTACAGAGCCAGGACATAGCAGATACTCCCAGTGTGGGAAGGGCTTTGATCTGGAGAAGGTCACAGAGAAGTATAAACAGAAGCTTGAGTGTTATTCACAGTCCTTCTCAAATGTTGCTGACAGGTGGTTAAAGTGTTTGATAGATAAGGGAGGTGGGGGTAACTGCAGAAGCTGAAAAATAGATGTTACTAAAAAACCAGGTTCTTTCAGCCTACAGATTTACTCAGTGAAAAAGCAACTTAAAATATGGCCATAATGGTGGGAGAGATTCCTCCCCCTATGGGAGGAATATGGGAGTCCCCTATGGGTCTGTCTCCCCTGTTCTCCTCGCTGGACCAATTGCTCCTTTTGGAGAGGCTGCGGCAGCTCCCCGGGGGTGGCTGGGAGAGCTCCAGCGATGCACAGCAGGCAGTAATTCTTCCTTCCAGAGGCTGAACGTTCAGCCTGAGCAGCACTCAAAGGGACCAACATGCTGAGATCAAGGGAACATTTCCAATGACTTATGGAGGAGCTGAAACTAGGCCTTTATGGAATACTAAATAATTAAATCAGACCTCATGTAGACCTCTAACACTTAAGAATCAGCACTTAATAGCACACGGAAAGGCATAATTTTCAGATCTGTGCTAATAAGGAAAACCATAAATTGAGGGATTTTTCTTAAACAGCTCTTTTCTTCCCCTGATTGTTAAACATAAAAGTAAAGATGTTCCCTGCAGTAGTCAGGCATACATCTTGAATTGCTATTTTCTTCCAGCTTCATTTAAGATAAAATTTAAACTGCTTAATTTAAATGCGCAATCTTAGATGCCTATAAAAGACTGACTTGCAGGAAGTATTAAGCAGATGCTTTCTGCAAATCTGTTCTACTTTAGTCATATCTAGTTCAGTGTTCAAAACATTTCCAACCTGGTGCCTGACCAACTTGAAAACTTCTATGATGAAAGAACTGGCTTGGTAGATGAGAGGAAAGCAGGGGGCATTGTCTACCTGGACCTTCCTAAGGCTATCAAGGAAGGCTTAATCCCTAAAATCCTCATAGACAACTTGTTGGAGTATGGGCTGGATGAGCAGACAGTGAGCTGGATCAAAAACTGTCTGAGCAGCTGGGCCCAGAGAGTGGTGATCCTCTGGCACAAAGTCTACATGGAGGCCAGTAACTAGCAGTGTGCCCCAGGTGGCAATACTGGGTCTGATTCTGATGAACATCTTCATTAATGATGTGGATGATGAGGCAGAGTGTACCATCTTCAGGTTGCCAATGACACAAAACTGGGGCTAGGGACTGATACTCCAGAGGGTCGTGCTCCCATCCAGAGGGACCTTGGCAGGCTGGAGAAATGCCAGAAACCTCATAAAATTCTACAAGGGAACCCAGGCACCAGTGAATACTGAACATGGTCTTGCTGGAAAGCAGCATGACAGAAAAGCACCTGGGATCCTGTTGGACATTGAGTTGAGCATATGCCAGCAGCATGCCCCTGCAGCAGAGAAGGCCAGTGACATTCTGGGCTGCGTTAGGAGCAATGTTGCCAGCAGGTCGAGGATCGTTCCACTCTACTCACCACCGGGGAGACCACATCTGGAGTGCTGGGTCCAGTTTTGGGCTCCCCAACAGAAGAGAGACATGGACACATTGGAGAGAGTCCAGTGAAGTGCGCTAAGATGATGGAGGGACTGGAGTGCCACACGTATGAGGAAAGGCTGGGAGAGCTGGGACTGCTCAGCACAGAAAAGAGAAGGCTTGGAGGGGGATCTTACTATTTTATATAAATTTCTATAAGGAGGGTGCAGAGAAGATGGTGCCAAGCATTCTTCACAGGTGTTTAGTGACAGGACAAGGGACAATGGGTACAAACTGAAACACAGGAGGTTCTCTCTAAACATCAGAAAACATTTTTTTGCTATGAGAATGACCAAGCACTGGCACAGGTTGTCCAGGGAGACCGTGGAGTCTCCACCATTGGAGATATTTGAAACTCATCTGGAGATGGTCCTGAGGAACCTGATGTAGGTGGCCCTGTTCGAACCAGAGCAGGGACAAGATGACCTCCAGAGGCCACTTCCAATCTCACCCATTCTGTAATTCTCAGATGATCAAATGTCACAGGCACAATTGCATGTCTTAGCCTAGACTCTTCTGTTTAAGCCAAGAGAGAGTTAAAAACCTTTTGAAGAAGTTTCCATATATTAGAAGGTTTCCTTTATCCTTTAGAAAGGTCTAATGTGTTGAGAACTCCCTTGGACATGTAATGTTCTCCATAGTCCTAGTAATGTATTCTGGCTCAAATTTCCTGATCTTCTAAACCATTAGCATTTCCTATACAATAGTACATATACTTATGATTTCCTTTTAATATGGGTTTTATAAAGACATTATCAAAATGTGTACTCAGCACTTCTAAAGAGTTCATGTTTCTGTATCTCCATGTTGCTCTCATCAGACAGAGCTCTACATCCCTTTCCTCCCAGGTCTCATTTTCTGGGAGGGCTGCAGAATTTCAGAACTCTCTGGGTTAACACTCAACACAAGTGAAAATCTTTATCTCACAGTGTGTGGACAAATTGGTTTTGAAACAGCTACAGAGGGTCATCAATTCTTCAAACAGACATGGCATGAGTATCCCATAAACTGAAACAGCCGGTGCTGCACGGATTCATCTGGAGAGGTTATTATTAGGGAACTAGGGGTGCTTTCAAATGCAGAGATGTAATTTATCATGACCAGGTTTTGTTAGCATGGAATTTAGACAGTTTCTGTTACTGCAACCTAATAAGTCATTTTATCAGCATATTTGTTTCCTTGACTGCTGACACCTCGGCAACTTTCATACCTTCTTGGTATCACATGGCAGGAAAACAACTGACAAATAAATAGAAATCACTGGTTGTGAACTCACTGAAATTGCATATTCCATCTGGGAAGCTTGCATAATGCAGTTCAGTTATAAAGCAGAGTCCATTGAAGGTACACAGGTCTCTTGCTCTTTCTCTGTGTCTCATCTTTTACAGTATAAAGAAGGAAGACTCTGTAACTAAGGGAATATGTCATGGAATCCTTCCCAGATGTTTAGCTACAGGGGAAATTGGCAGCAGTGTTCCTCAACCTCCCCGCTTTACTCCCTCACCAAATATTGGAAGATTTACAGAGGTATCTGCCTTACCCTAGTTAGATCTCTAGACCTCTGCATAACCTAGGGTCACAAACAGGTGTTTGCTCTTCTCAGAAAAATCAGCTCCAATTATGTCCCGCAAGATCTCCTCATTTAGGTCATGTCTACTATTGCTGAATAATTAATCTGTTATTTGACAAGTACTTTGCATCTTCCCGTGTCCCTGAATCCCGAACCACACACACAAACAGAAGGCTAATTAAAAGTTCATTTACCTGTGACCCTCTGGGACTGCCACATGCTATGAGAGTCAATATATTTTTCTTCTATTAGGGTAGAAGAGAAGCAATTTCTGAGGTTTAAGAGCATCAAGGAAAAGTATCATGCAGACAGAATAGGTAGATCTCCCATCTGGAGATTAAATGGAGAAAAACCCCAGCTTTTTTTCAATTGCTGTAATGAACAAAAACAGCCTTAGGAAGGGAAACCACAGTCCGCAGCTGGAAGGGCTTTGTAAATCAGAGACTTCTCAAAGTGTTTCTAAAAGCTGTGACAAAGCTGCAAAAGTACAGAAGGGATTTTCCATTTCCTCTGAAAACCACAACAGAGTTAGCAGGCAGCCATAATCAGTGACACGGGGTCCAGTTGTAGCCTGTCACTAGTCTTGTCCCACAAGGTTCAGAACTGAGCCCAGTATTGTTTAACTTGTTCATCAATGACTTGGATGAAGTGCACTGATGACACCAAGCTGGGAGGAGTGGCCAATACCCCAGAGGGCTGTGCAGTCCTTCAGAAAGACTTTGACAGGTTAGAGAGATGGGCAGAGAGGAACTGTCTGAAATTCTACAAAAACAAATGTAGGGTCCTGCACCTGGGGAGGGGTAACCCCCTGCACCAGTACACGTTGGGGTCTGACCTGCTGGAAAGCAACTCTGTGGAGAAGGACCTGAGGGTCCTGCTGGACAACAAGCTGTCCATGAGCCAGCAGTGAACCCTGGGCCAAGGAGGTCAGTGGTGTCCTGGGATGCATTAGGAAGGGAATTTCCAGCAAGTCAAGGGAGATGATCCTTCTCCTCTATTTAATCCTAGTGAGGCACATCTGGAGTGCTGTGTCCAGTTCTGTGCTCCTCAGTACAAGAGAGACATGGCACAGGGAGGATGGACCAGATCACCAATGGTGGTCCCTTCCAACCCTACCCATTTTCTGATTCTGTGACTTAAGTGAAGTTACTGCTGGTTCTACACCAGCAAAAGTGGAGTTGGAGGCAGTGTGAAAGAAATCAGCAATGAGAAGGGATAGGTCAATCCACCATCACTGGACTTCTGCCCAATGGCAGTTGTGTGCACAGGAGTGAATGCTCCACTATAGTTAACAAAACCATTTACTATGAGCATACAGAAGTAGTTCTGCTCTATTATTTAAGTATTCATAAATAAACAATTATTTCTTGCTGTACTTTGCAAAAAGCTTCTCGCTTTTCCTTCCAGGTTGAAAGTTGCTGGTCAGTTCTGGATAGCTGACTGGTCAGAAATCCTTTTTGCTTATCAGTAAGCTCTATTTGATACCCTTGGTGTCATTTCACTTTTAAGGAAAGTACCTATGTTGAGCTACGCTGCTGGAGCTACAGGATAGTCAAAGAAAAGAGCAGGAAACAAGTGCACTGTGCAGGTAATATCCACCTGCCAATGTAAAAACAAACCCTGACCCAGCCTTATTTGTCTTTTCAAACCACTTCATGTCAGAGAGCAGGAGTCGTGTCAGAGCACAGGACCCCTGCAATGAACAAACAGGGGAATTAATGTTCTCTGTGAGGCAGGGATAGAAACAGGTGATGTGGCATTTGTGACAGCTTCCCTCATCCCTGAGAATTCACAGCACAGTTTTATATCAGTTCAAAGTGAAAACTAAGAACAGTAGGAGAGGCAGAGCTAGAAAGAAGCCTTGGCTTTGGGTGCCCATATCTGAAGGCAGGATATTGTCGTCGCAGAATATTTACCACATACATAATTAAACCCCTAAGTGCCAGCTGAACTGGAAATCATGCTGTGTGGTGCCTCTCCTACCATCTGAATGACTGTTAGACAGTTGGCTCTGTTTTGACACAAAAAATGCAGTCCATCATAGGCCCATTCATCTGTCATCTGTTGCCTGCTTGTCTCTTTTCCCATTTAGTTGTGTACAAGATGAAATGTTTTCCTCCTGCTGCTTGTCTGGTTTTTTTACACTTCATTTTCTTTGCAGTTTTTTACATACCCACAAAGAAATAGCCTCAGAGAGTCACACTGCCAGCCACAATCATGGGTTGACATTATATTGGCTTAAGTAATAAACAGCCATCCTCATATTTTTCCTTTCTCTTTCTCATTACAAAGCTGAAATGAACAAATTATTAATTAGATGCCAGCCTCAGCCCCTCCTCCCTTCACTTTAAATAACTTAGAGACAAGCAAGGGAAGTTACCAGGCACTTATGCATTCATTACTGTGACATATTAAGCAGAGAGCCAAAGTAATGATAGCGTATTGCAGCCAAAGAAAATTACCTGTATTATATTGTTATAGGCAATTGAGGCACAGTCAGTTACATGTACACAAACCATAGGAATTATTTAAAGAGCAAGTAGTTACGGGGCCAAGGGACAAGGAGTTTAAGATAAATACTCTCGTGAATTATTTATGGACAGACTGTGGAAGATTTTTCCCCAGAAAATAATTGCAAAAAGTAGGCACAAATCAGGCTATTTGCTGAGCTGGTCTAAAGGAATACGTTAAGTATGTATGTGTTTCTGTGGTGAACTGTGCCAGAGCTGTCTGACCCACTCTGGCAAGGGCAGAAGTTCTCATTTTGTCTATTTTTACTCCTCAGTGATGAAGAAAATAAGATAAATGTTTATCCAAGAATTTAAGCTCTACGTGACCCTCTTGATTTGCAAGGACAAAAATGTCCCAAACTTTGGAATATTGCCTTCTGGCCTCCTGATGTGTTTTTACACATGGACATCTCCTTAATCCCACTTCTTCCTAAAAAGCTTTTTCCTTTTCAGTCAGTGAAAAATATGAAGAAACTTTTGAGAACCAGTGTACTCATGATTCATCATGAGTCACGATGCCTCAGTTTTGGAGTACCCTAAACATAAAAATTAAACTTAACTTTCATTTATTTAAAGAAAGAACTGGGAATGGATTTGCAAATATTTTTAGTCACCAGAAGATGCAAGAAAATGCTTTACAGCACCTTGATGGGCACCTTCTGCTCCCAATAGGCACAGATGGATATCGTTTGTGCCATGCTCATCATGACACATTCTCCCCCCCCCAGTCCCTCTATCTGTCAGTTAAATCATATTTCTGCGAAATAACCAGAGTATCCTTTGAACAAAAATTAAATAACTCAGTAAAATAAGAAATAGTTAGGATTGGGCACCAGCAGCTGCTGCATGCTCATTGTGCCATGGGCACTGATTTTCTGGAGGAATATGTGTGTAAAGATGAAGATGCTATCTCTTAGAGATACTCTGACACAAGGTTCATCAAAGCTTGAAAAGCCACTATATTGCTAGCAAAATTTATCAGACTGCATGCCAGACTCCCACTGGCTCTCACCCAGATTCCAAGCTATCCGAGGAATTATTAGCTTAAAAGCTTCTTTAGATCTTGTCAGCAGCATCTAGCTCACCATGGATGTAGATAAGATTCACAGTTCCTGACAAAGGAGAAGGGATCTGACTCCAGGGCTCCCTGTCCTATTTTAAGAATGCAAATTTTTTAATGGCTGTAATGAGGGGTGAGGGTGTTGCAATTAAACATATTGAACTGATAATTTTCAGGGTTGTTTTTCTTTTTGAAACAAAAGGTGTAAGTTAAAAAGAGATTTATGAAATTCTCAGTGAAAGAGAAGGGTCAAAATATCAGGGATACGTAAGAGATAGGCAGTGAAAATCAAATAAAAATATTTTTAAATTATTGAAATGAAATATATCTCTCTTACTTGAACTAATTTTTGTGTCTAGGGAGGGTTTCTTGCAGTGAACATTTTTAAGAGATTTATTTCTTTAGTTTTGCCTAGGTTAGGAATAAATCTGAAATTTAAAAAAAACATTATGGGACTTGAAGTGTCTCCCACTCAGCAACAAAAAGTAGAACTGATTGACTCTCATGTAATTTGGGCAACATAAATTTTGGATACCTCTGCCTGCCCTGACCAGACTAGCAACACAGTGATTCTACTTATTCCATTTACTGACACACAGTTAAATTTAGCCAAACTGGTATTTAACACTCTACATGGGACCTTGCTGATGGCCTTGATTTACTGTCCTCTGAGAGTTCCCTGCATTCACATTGCAACTACTGGTGATTTCAGGCAGTCAAAATACGCATGTATGGAAAAGTGAGAAGACAAATGTACGACTGTGTGGAAGAATACAAGCTTTTAACTTTCACAGATTATGAAAAAGGAAAACAAACAAACAAACAAACAAACAAACAAACAAACCCTAAAACCTCTCTGGGGTTTGAAACAAGATCTTTGCGAGGGGAGCTGCGTTCATCGCCGTGTCCGTTCATCGGGGTGAGGTGGCAGTGCTTCTGCCGCACGCAGCTGCATCCCGCCCCACCGCTCCTGGATCCCAGGCAATGCCTCACCCATCTGCCCCTCCGGCCGGGCAGAGATGCTGGAATTCGGGTCTGAGGTGCCATTGACACAGGGCAGGACAGCTCTGCTCCTCTCCAGAGTGCTGAGCCTCCCTGTGGGCTGGCTCCCGTTGCCGTCTTGCTGCTCCCTGCGTAGCCAAGATTATCCAGCTCCTGTGTTTGTATCCTGAGTCAAACTCCGTCCCTCCACGGTACACACCCTCCTGGGCCCTGTCACAGAGCATCTGAGCTGCTTAAGCACTCTCTAATCCACCAGGGAGACTGGAAGCACAGGCTCACATTCCTGTTTCTTTCCCAATTACTGATCTTCTGCAAGCACCTTTAGAAATGTCACTTACCTGCGTTTCCTGACACTTGCCTTTGTAGGTCTTTATTTTCAGATTCTACTCACTTCGACTGCCCTGATGTTTCCTACGTGGTTTTTTTTTTTTTTTATCTCAGAATAAGCATATGCATTTTTTTAAGTTTTGACAAAAATGGTTGAAAAAACTCCCTGAAATGAGACTAGGGAGTGAAGCCACTATTCTGCCATGACAGCAACTAGGTAAACTTCATTGTCAAAACTGTAGTGGCCCCATTCTTTGGAGGATGGACACAGTACCTGGTAGAGGTGGCCTTTCCCCCTTCTACTGTTGCTATGGAAAACTGCTTTTATTTGGCAAGGTTGAGCATTTGAGACATTTAATTTGTGCTCATTACAGCCTTGTTAGAGCTTGGGATGTTTATGTGGCCAGCTCTGTTGTGCAAGCACTGCCCTTGAGGAGGGCCTGGGTGAAAACTCTCCATGGCAGGAGAGGCCAAGCAGCAGACAGACAGGAAAGCAGAGGGCTGAAACCTGGTTTTCCTGCCTTTCCCAGCATGGAAATTCCTCCAACAGGGAGAAAGAAGGAGAGTGCAGCACATTGTGCTGGTGGGAGAGGAGTTTACAGGGCTCTTGGTGAGAACAAATGGACAGAGAAGTCCAAAAGCCAAAGAGAGAGGGGAAGGAAGTGGAGAAAGAGAAAATATTAGAAAACTCTCTAGCCCAGTTCTAGCTGCTGAGAATGCTGCTGTATTTTTGAGTTTGCTTTTCTTTAGGTTGTGGAGGAAAAGTTCCAAAGTAGCAGGAGATAAGTTCAAGCACTTGCTCCAGGATAACAGTAATATCAAAAAGCATATGCTGTATTGTGTTATCACCAATTAGCAATTGCTTCCACTGTGATAAATGGTCTTTGAATTACCAAACTTTCAGGGTAAGGAACTCCTAGAGAATAATTGCGAGTTGCATACATCTGAAGTGTTTATGTAAATGCTTATTGTTAATAATAACAACAACAATAATGACAATAGAAAATCCCCTGGTTTGTACGGTTGTGGTTGCTCAGAACAGCTGTTTTGATGAGACATCTGCCAGTGAAACAATTTAGCCTGAGGAAAATGAACAACTGTTACTTAACTGAGACAGTATTAGCATAAACTCTGTTTAATGGGGACACATTTGGCCAGTGAATAGTGATTTCTTATCTTACTAAACACTTATCTAGGTGTTTAATAGTGAAAATTACAAGCTTGTGGCAAAAATAAATGAATTAATGAATAGTCATACAGGATATACTGTGATTTATTTTTTGGTTGCTTTAGTTTGAAATACCTTAAAGGGATCATGGCAGGGAGTGAATTATTCAAAACCTAGAGAACCTTTGTGGTGGGTGCTTAGAAATGGTGAAACACTGATGATCATTGAGAATCTTGGTCTTTATCTTCTCCTTCAGAAACTATTAAGTTATGGATATATGATCATTTGCATCCCTGTTTTATGGCATTATTTTCTCTCATCTGAATCTTCCCAGATATCATTATGCATATATATATATATATATATATATACACACACACATATATATACACATGTGTGTGCTTGTGTGTTTCACCCACTTGACCTGGGATTGTTTCCAAGTTGGGTAACTGAAGCATCCAGAATGGAATTTCAAGTAGAGAATTCTGTTCTGATAGACTCTGCTCAGCAGAATTCACAATTTTTTCTAGTTCCTACATAGATGGGTTTCAGAGTGCTGAGGCAATGGTATAAAAATTTGTGGGCAAGAACAGGGGTATGTTGGGATCAATATCATATCTGTGATTTTTGTAGACTACTGATAGCCCATGCAAGGAGTAAAACCTTGCTCGTAAGTGATAATGTCATTTTCTTTCAAGGGAGATGTGTGTGTTGCATGTGTGTGTTGGCTGTTTTTCCCTGGCTTTAAAAGAATGCTAGTAAAGACTGTGTTCTTTGTGAAATAAGCTAAAATAATGAGGTAGAATGAGAAACCAGTGCAGTGTGATTCAATTTGTTGGGCCAGACCTATGAATGAAGTTAATATGAACCATGGGACCTTTCACCACTGTGAAAAGCTAACCGCTGTTTCTCTTGAGGAAACTGAATTAATTCTTTCTCTCATAAGAAAGAGAGGCTGTTGCTCTATTAGTGACAGAATTTACTAGACTTAGAAGACTGGCAGATAGACCCTCCTCTCATTTTTTAAATTGCCTTTTCCTAGATATAAAAAATGCATCTCCTGTTATGGTGAGTATAAAGGCAGAAGAGAGGTCTTGGGATCTGGAAGATAGAGAACACTTTGTTGACCTACGAGTGACTGATGTTTGGAGCTCTCTAGAGAAATATTCACCATTTGGTTGGCAAGCCTAACATTCCTGCCTACACTCTGGAATCCAGAAATTATGAAATTACCATTTGGGTAATGTTCATAAAAGAATTACAATTATTTCAAAAAATTACAATTATTACAATATTAGAATACAATTATTTCAAACTATATAATTTCATTATACTGATTACTTGATAGGTCAGTATAGCTGAACATACACGTACCATTCCTATTGTGGGTCGAGTGTCAGAACTGTCTGGTGAGAATCATTTGGAATGAAAACCTGTATTTGAGTAAGGCAAGTAGACTGTCTTTTAAGCAGGAATTTTAGGCTGTGATTCATTTGACCTATTTTAGACACCTACACTAAGACAAGATGAATCTGGAGAAGTGAATCATACCCGTCGTTTCTATATCGCTCTGGACTCCTGTTGAAAATTAAGCAGAGTTTCTGGGAGCTGCTCTAATTTCCTCAAGATAGAGCACCTCCAGGAAGGCTCTCCAGCCAACAACAAGAATCAGAGGTACCTTTGGAGTTTCTAGCATAGCTATATTACTTAGAAATAAGAGAGTCTTGCTGCTGCTGGCTTTTCTGACAGAAGCCCTAAAATCAATTCCAAAGGCAGTTTGGTGGGACAGCAATACTGATTTTGGACAGTAAGACAAGACCTATAGTCAAAAGACTTCTTTCACAAAGACAAGCCTTTGTTGTGTACACTTAGAGTCTATCATGAGCAGGGAACTACTACTCATTTCAGCACCTGAGGCAGGACTGAGGAAGTTTTGAAATCTGCAGGGTGGAGATGCTTTTGTTAGTCTGAAGGTAAGTGACTGCTGTTTGCTCCAGAGCTGAGATCAGCACTCACAGATAGTGGCCTTGCCCCACAGCGCTTCACCTTTCACCAAACATCTGTGTGAGTGAGCTGGGAAGATTTTTGTTGGTGACCTGGTCACGTCTACACCAGCTCTAATGAATCAAGGCAGTTTGATTTTAATTTCACTTTACATCATACCCCTTGTCATCCCTGGCTTCCGTGAAAAACCATGTAGCACTTTAGATGGGAAGCGGTCTCAGCTGGGCATCGAGTCCAACCCTCATGCTTTAAAATGACTTCAAATTTACACCAAGTTCATTAAAGCCTTGTCTAGTCAGGTTTTCACTGTATCTGTGGATGGATATTTCAAGGTACAGCTCTATTCACTATAGAGACTGCAAATGTTGCTTACCTCTGTGCAGCCACAGGCTGGTTTTGAGTAAAATGCTGCACCATGGCCTTGTGCAAAACCACAGGTGAAATGTGCCACCATACCTTTAGCATGTTACAAAGCACTGTCAAAAGGATATACAACTAAAAGATCCAAGGTCAAAAGAAGAGATGTTGCCCTGTAAAGGAAAGGCCTTAGGGAAACTAGTACAATATAGCAATTTGGGGAACTGGCACTGAACTGAACTCTTACTCGCTCCAACTTCACAGACTTACTCTTGGCCAGATACCTAAACCATTTGGCTCAGTATCATTCCAGAAGCAGTCACATTTTCAAAGTGATGCAACAAGGAAATAAATCACCTTTATTATGTGAAAAGCAATTGCTGTGCAGTCTCTGAGGAAAAGAAATGTTGTAAGCAGGAGGATGCATTTGTCTTGGAAAACTCAGATTCCAATAATTACAGGTGATTGTGCATGACTAATTATACACACAGTCTTGTGCACAAAGTTATATACAGAAAACATGAGTATTTTATTATGGCTTGAGGACTTCTTGAACAGCTTTGAATTTCTTGCTGGAATTTAAAAAACTAGTGCTGTGCTGTGGCTGGCTGTCTCAAAGGACAACAAGTCAGATATAAGCTGTCAGAGTTGGTAGAAAATATTTTAGCCTTAGTTATTTTAAGAACTAACTAAAAAACTTCATTTTATTGTTTCTTCTTTTGTCTAATAACCCTCCCCCCCCAGATACACACAGATCCTCTGCACCCTTTAGAAATGTTGAAAAGAGCTGATTTCATGCAGGATGTGCTTGTTACTTTGTCATGTCCTAAGGTACCTGTGCTTGAATCAGAGGGTTCACACTAACAGCTTCCCCTGTCCTTGCTTTGGAAACACATGAAGCTTTTGTGTCCACTTGTGCACATGAAGGCTCTGCTGTGCTCCCACAAGCCTCTTGCTCCAGTCACAGAAAGACCACACAGCTGGCAAAATTGCTTTAGCCCTCCCAACCTCTGGGTGATACGAGGTTCATGTACTTTGACCATGACACTACTGAAGTCCACTAATGGCCTGCTTTTTATGATATTTGTCCCCATTCACAAAAGTAATTACCAAGGACCTGTGCTTTCCCTGTGACTCTTTGCAGCTGAGCTCTGCCCAGAGCCAGAAGGACAGTGCATATTCATAGTGAGTAAATAAGATCAGTTCCTCATCCTCACATGGCATTTTCACTGGCATTTTTGGAGATAACAGGGAGGGACCTTTCTGTGTCTGGTCAAGGAATATGCTTATTTATTTACTCTCTTTGTAAACTAAACCCAATTTTTTTGGCCTGATAATTGCTCTGTATACTCACCTGAAGATCTGTAAGATCTCCCACTAAGGCAAAGTGTGGAATTATTTGTAGAATTGCTAACAAAATGGATTCTGATTTAGGCGTGCCATTCTCAAGTGTGTTCATGTCAATACTAAAAATAATAAGAAATGTCATCTAGAATGATTGCTGGAAGTACCTTAAGGGAGCTGTCTTCTGACACCTCTGTTTATGACTAGAAGAGCTTTCTTTCCCAGATGCACACACACAATGTGGGGAGCATTTCCTCTTGTTTTTGACTTTTTTCCCCTCTGATTGAAGTAACCTTTCCACTGTGAATGCATAGGTCAACAATCCTTCCTTCTGCTACAGGAGCTCAATTCATTGCTGAAGGGAAGAATAAAAAAAAGAAACACATTCTGGATCTAAAGGGAACAAGACTGCAGGTCTGAGCAAGACTTGCCCTTGGCATTTCCTCTTGCCCTGCTCCTGCAGGCAAGCAAGGCTATAGGGGCTCTCTGTCAGTCTTATGGAAATACATTTCATTTGAAGTAAATGTTACCCTTGTCCACTGATGCCACAAAGAAAAATGTTGGTCTAAAGTTTAAAGGAGTGATCTCAATTGTGGAAAGGGCAGTGGCAAATTTGGGGAGGCTTTGCTTTGACCTCTCTTGATCTGGACTTTGTTGATTAATGCACACAGAGTGGCCCAAAAAAGAATCCAATAATAAAGTGATTAAGAATGCTAAACCCAAGAGTCCCCCTGACTGGCCAAATGTCTGTGTGCTATGATTGTGTGAAACAGAGGGACTGCTCACACCATGTTGCGGGTGAATGTAAAACAAGATTTTGGGGACTTCAGCTTCCTTTTTGGCAAACAAGAGGCTTCTGACAAGAGTTGTGGTGATTGTACAGTTAGTTCTTCACTCAGAGGAATCCATTTCAGGGATGAATTTCAAACATGTCAACAAATCATAGCACTGACACGACTTTTTTAGCATTTCTCACCAGTTTTTTCCCATGCTATACATTGTCATTACAGAGTGTTTTATGATAATGGCAAATCAAAATTGACTGCACAGTGCTCTTTCTCCAGAAAGTCACACTCCAACTTCCTGAGGTAAAGGAAAACCTTTAACATACCTGTGATCTGCCCACTATCCAGGAAACTTACTGGAAGTTCCCTGGTTTAACTCACTCTTTATGTGCAAAAGTAAATTTCTGACAGGAGTTCTCAGGTTTAAGTTTTAAAAGTACTTTTAATGCAAACACCTTTTTTGGTTTTATCTTTTTTTTTTTTTTCCCTCTCAAAACTGTGTACTTTGGCCAACAAAGACCATAAAAGTCTCTTCTGAATCTTCATGAGTACCCTAATGTGGGCATTAGTGAATCAAAATTCCTCAGGCCTGGAATGCTGACACCTTGCAGACTTTTCTGAAAGGACAAGAGAGACATTAAGAATAAGGACAACTCTGAAAACCCTCTCCTGGCTATCTTCACACAACAGAAAAAGTGAAAAGAAAAATGTCACAGGAAATATCTGTTGCCTTTCTTCTACAATCCCACCAATCATCACCATGTGGGAACGCTCTCCTATTCCAGAAGCAAATAATCCTGGAAGGTAAAATATTGCAGAAATTTCAGGTTTTAATGGACCAAGGGATTCTTACTTTCATTCTTGCTTCCACATGGTTCCATTTCTCAGGAAGAAAAGAGTAAGCTCTGCTTGCCAGAGATGTTTACAGAACCAACAGAGGCTTGCTGACTTCCAAGGAGATGTTTAATGCAGTATGATCATCACCATCCTGGGGCAGGAGTGCAGCAGGAACTGTCAGCAAGATCTCCCCATAGGGGGAGGGATCAGTGCATAAAAACAAATGGTAGTGCTAAAGTATGTCAGATTTCATTTGAAAAGTAATTTTATTATGTGGTTTCCAAGGTCCTATTACTATTCCAGCTAAAGGAAGGAACACTCTGAATTCTGAACACTCTGATAGCATCCCATATCTTAATTGCTTGAGCGAGTATCTGCCAGTGCAGAGAAGGGCAAGAGGCTTTTAGAGTAATAATGAAATTACCTGCCCCTACTGCACATTCCATGAGTAGATCTCAAAATACTTCACAAGAGGAAGTCAACTTCACTATTTCTATCATATAGAAATGGTTTATGCAGTTGATATTGCACTCTCTTTTTATGCCTCCATACACTAGGAAAGGATTTTGTAATGGAACAAAGTCTTTTGTAATGGGTAAATCACTAGTATTTAATTAAGATAGCAACGGGTGATGCTCACCAGCAGTTTTAAAACATCTCTGACTCCACACCTTTGGGAATATCACTTTTATAGTCAAATAAGAAAATACACAAAACCTAAGATTTGCATGGGAGCTTTATTATCTCTTTTATTTCCACAACTACCACTAAAGCCATTCCTCCTGGACAAGGAAGAATAAATATCTTCAATGCAGAAAGTTCAGTGAAGTGGCAGAATTGTCTAATGGCTAATTTAAAGATGCACATAACCAGAGCAAAGAGGTGATAGTTCCTTATACTAGCTGAACTTGCATTTCCTGAATTCCTCTTCAGAAGACTGGTATGTGTCTTTGATCACAGCACTTCTCTGAATCTCTGATTCTGTTGGGGCAATGATCTGTTAAAAGTTTCACATTTTAAAGAACAGAAGAAAAGTATCTTGTTGTCAGCATTCCAAGCATTAGCCACATTTGAGAATGCAAGCTTGATATTTTATGTAATTGATACTGTATGGTATGCATGTGCACTCAGAGAATTTACTGATTTTGAGGTACAATTTCTTGCTTCTAAGAGTGTACATTTATAGGGAGTGTCTGGTATCTTGAATAGGTATCTCTACTTTTGAAGGATGGCAGCAGCTTTCTATTTCTGCTCATCTTGTTCAACATTAAAAACAAGAAAACAAACCACACCAAAACCTTAAAGAAATACCTACAGAAACCATCCCCATTTATTGTGAAAACCTCTCCTTCAACCTTTCTAACATGTAAATATTTTAATTAAGAAACATCTTGTCATGCGGTTTTACAGAAACCGTGGATGAAAGTACCCTGAAGGTTTTTCCACAAGTAGCCACTGTGTCATTCACTGTGTTGCTGAGCAGGTGTTCCAAACCCAGCACGTGATCTTATGTTCTTTCCCTAATTCCCAGGGTTAATTCAATATAACAGGAGAAAAAAGAGAAGAGTTTGCTTCCTTAGTTCATAGTGTTATTAAATAAAGCATTTAAAACAACCAAAATTTAGTTTTCTTCTCTGTTGAGTGCCATATTTTTCCCACTTAGTGAGACCTGTTGTCTCAGAGGATGGTTTGTTCCACTGTTTTGGTAGGATCTTCTATAGACATACCCCTGCTAGCTTTGGATCCTGCCTCTCTAATGCCAGTGGCAGTACAGAATTCAGCCCAGAATATTTGAGCAGTGTTAACTCAGACCAGTTTTAATTTCTGCTCTAAACTTAGTGCTACTATTGCTATGCTGATACAAATTTCAATGAGCTGTAGTTAGAGCTACGACAGTGACTTTGTAAACCCTAATTTTTTCCCCTCAAAGCTTGTTTTTATCCAGATATCTATTTTCTCTTGATCAGATTTTTAATAAGTTTTTTCCCCTGCAATTTTGGGGAATGAACAGAGAATAACTGCACTAAAAACCTATAGGGCACAACTTCTGGAAGAGTGTATTCTGTAATTGCTGGTGCCATTGGATCTTGGAGATTTCATGTAGTTATCAGTAATGCCACTGGTGAAGAAGCTCCAGAAGAGAGTGGCAGGGAGAGGAACTGGGGAGAATAGGCCAAGGAGGGTTTCTTGGGCAGCGAGGTAGCTCTCTTATTTCTCTGCCATATCTGCTAAGCTAATGCCAGGAAATAATTCTTTTGTCATAGACAGTAACCTCCCAAATCCTAAGACAGCACACAGAGGCTGTTTCACAGCACCCAGTGCCTGCCAACCCAGACAAATACGTGGTGGGATAGGAGATCATGAGTCCAGGGTGAGAAACCACAAGGATGTATCATTCATTAACACCACCCACAGCCTGCCTGCAGATGTGGGACCTGAGAACAGAGTGCTCATGTGGAGAATGTCAGGAAGCAGAAGCGTGGTAGGCTGCCTGTGTTGGCAAGTGAGAGATTACCTAACCCGTGGTGAGCACGCAGTGTAGGCAGGTTCTATTAGCAAAGTTCAGACCATGATGTGCTAATTAAAGAAGAGGTTGTCCTAGTTGCTAAGGCAATGAATGCTTTCAGTATTGCTGCTTCTACCTCAACAAAGCATGTTCTCAGCTGTCCCTTCTGTTGTGTTTGTCAGATAGGGTGTCAGGACTTGATTGTTGCTTCAGTCATTACAGTGCTCCTGAGAGCTGATTTACAGGTCAAGAGTAATAGGTGAAAAGAATGCCAGGGAAAAGTGGTTTAAAATGCTGCTTTATCAGGTACCTGTCTGGGGACAAGTTCCTCCTAAAACTGTGGGTTTAGGTTACATGGTTTGGGTTTTTAAAGCTCTGTTCTGCTTCTTTTGGGAAAGATGCAGACAGGATGAGGAGATTTGTATGCTTTAAAATTGGTCTAACTGTCAGCTTTCTGTAAGGAAGAGGCTGACTGAGTGTTGGAGCCAGCCCTAGAGTGAAGGAGATGGAATGGTTTGAATTTTTTATTAGTAAAGAAGCTGGCTACCACCAGACAGGCATCTTGCTTATCTTAGTCTCATGAGAAAGCATTCTCTGATTCATTATTCCTCTATCACAATACATACTGTGCATAGGCAGCTGCTAGAAACAGAAGGATGCATCAACATCAACAGGACTGAAAACTGCATATTGTGAAGTTAATGTGGAAGTGAAAAACAGTCTTCATGGGGTGGTCCACAGCTGGCTGCAAGTCCCACAGCAACTCTCTCATCCTTCTTTCTCCGTGTGAGATTTATGTCAGCTCCAGCTTGAAACTTCACACAATTGTGTACAGCATCTTCAAAGCAGGTTTTTTGTCTTTCAGAAACCCTCTCACCAGTGTTACAAATCTTTCTCCTCTGTCACTTTCTGGGGAAATGGTTGTCTGTCTGTAACTCGGTGAGATTCCAGAGCCATGATCCTCCAGTGTCTTGGAGATGGGCAAGGACAATAAAATTCTCAATAAAAGAAAATTGTTTTTTGTCTTTGGGAGACGGTAGAGCTCTACATTCATCTCCAGTTTCCAGTATACTGGGCCACTGTATTTTTTTTTTTTCTTCTTATGCTTTTAATTCCTGGAGTAAATTTCCTTTAGCTGCCTCTTAGACTGGAGAAAATTCCCTCTACTTCATCTTCTCCCCTCCTACCTCAATGCACACATTGCAGCATCTGGCATCACCCCTCCCTACCAGCTGGTTCATTACTGCATTCTCCAAGGAATAAGCTGCCATTTTCCAAAGACCCTTGAAGCACAGAATTTCACTTCTAACTTCCTGAGGACTCTCACCCCAATGTGACATTTGCTTATCTTTCTCTTAAAAATGCTCCCTCCTCAATTTTATCTGGTCTAATTTTGCATTGCAAAGTCTGCATTATCCCTTTACTGACTCAAATGTTTCATCTCCACTGCATTCTGCTAAAAGGGGCTGTGAAACCCTCATAACACAAAAATCTTAGCTGTACCTCAAATTGTACTTGACAAATGAGCAGGAACCTCATGCTGCCCCAGACTCATAGCATAACTGAATCTGCCAGAATCTCCTACTGCCTGCTGGAGGCAGATGTGGACTGTTAGACTTTGAATGTTTGGGATAAAGTTCTGAGAAAAGGAATTCCATCTGGCAACAGCTGAGTCTAAGTTCTTACCCTGAGTTAGTTTGTTTTGGTGGTTTGGTCATTGATATGGTTAGGGTTGTTTTTTTTTTTTCAAACAATCTTTCTGTTAAATCTGGAAGCAGAAAAGATGAGACATTGGTGGTATGACTAAAGCAGTATTTTCATTTGCATTTTGGTGGGGACTTCATCAGTTTACAGAGAGAGACAAAAGCTGCTGCAAATATTCTCACAGTCTGCTTTGAGGAGAACTGTGAGTGCCCACACAGGAGAAACTTTTGCCATAACTAGGTATTATTAGTCTCAGTGGTCAATGTTCATCAGGAGTTCATCCTGCCTGATGCAGTCTTGGTCTGTGATGAAGCCTAGTGTGTCAGTCCTTGCCAAATTAACAGGAAATTAAGGAAAATAGATATTGCTAAAGACTTTTGCTGCATATAAAATGCACTAACCATCGTAAACTATCTTGGAACAATCTGTTTAGATAAGATGCTAATACATTTATTGGATTTGCTGACATTTAACAGAGGATTTTACTTTAAACATAATCTATACTGGATACTAAAAGGGACAGTAGTCCTTGCAAGATGCCAAGAACTCCAAGAAATTAAGGATTGTTTTCCATACTGTGTTTATAAATCAAATACACCAGTCCCTGCTTACATTCTGAGTTCATTCACACTCGGAGCTGATATTCATAAAATGTCCTCTCGTTTTCATAAGAGATCAGATCAGGGATAGGCTCAGATCTTTTATCTTGACTTTACTCTTGTATGTAATATCTGGAGGCTGACTGACTACACTTATTTACTGCACAAGCTCAGAGTAGGCAAGACCCAGCATAGCTGTTTTGCCATTCCCATTTAACCTCTACAGAATGATCACTATTTTACTCAATTTACATCATTTACTATTTTACTCATTTACATCAATGTTCCACTGTCATCACGTTTACTGGACTTCCTATTCAGGTTGGTTACTGATGGGACAGTTGGGCTCGACAGTTAATAACTTGCGAAATTAATCACTACTTCCACTTGTGAGACACATCTTTAGTGGTATAAAAAGTGTACTGCATTTCCAGGGAGGAGGTTACAAAATTAACTAATGGTATTTTGAATATTCCACAAGTTGGATGAGATTGTTGAGTTAGTCATTCAGCACACTGGGAAAGCTGTGAGCTGCAATGAGGTTTGTAGCCTTCCATGTTTATTCTCTGTGATTTTCTCGCAGATTTCATCTTAATTACATCCTTCAGTTCTCTGAAACATCAAATAATGTTTTTCCTTCATTCTTTTTATTTATTGTTGCATAAGTCTCTGGCTCCATTGTTCACCTTCATCTTTTCTTTTACCATGCTGCAATTTCTTCTTCCTGACCTATTCTTCTCTCCACCCCCTCCTTT
>VXAX01007767.1:225279-236828 GCA_013399835.1 Leptocoma aspasia | reverse complement strand
CCCCCCCCTCCCCCCCCCCCCCCGCCTTCATGTGTTCTTAATACTTATTTTCATTCAGTTTTGGACATCTGCATTCAAGGACCATCTTCTCACTCCGACATTCTCAACCTCTTCCAGAGTCCAGGTATCTGTCACTGCTCCTTAATCCTCCACCAACCTGTTCCTGCCTATGGCTGGAGTATTGGCTTCTTGTCTTAGCTGAAGAGGAAAGAGCAGCTGTGACTTTTACTGTTGGCAGCCATCCTCCTTTTCCTCTCACGTATTTCTTCTCATCTAGCAATTGCCATCAGTTCTGGGCAAACCATGAGAAAGTCACCAGACTGGCAATTTTCCATTTTCCACCATGCTGTTATCACCAGCACCTTTGGGGTTGAGTTCTGCATCAGATACCAAAAATACCAAAGATATATTAAGATTATGTAATGTTCTAATCAGGTTGTGTCTTTTTGCTAAAGGAAAAGATCCTCTTATGGGCATTCCCTATGCTTTTTATAGAATAGCACTGTTAAAAACAGGCTTGCTAAATTTCAGTGCCTACAACAGTATGAGCATTTAAATGTGTCTATTCCCAGATGAGAACCAGCATTAACAATAAGTTAGCTTTTAGACTGTAAATCCCACCAACGCAAGCCATAAAAGGAAAAAAAAAAAAAAAAAGAAGAAATCAAGAAATAAGCAGCAACGTTCTTCAGTGATTTGTCTGTGCTCCAGACAACTGTTCTTTATTCTGGCTACCTTTTACTCCTTCCCACTGACCAGATGTTTGTGCTTGCAGCCACGAATAACTGCTTTTAAAAAAATCAAGGGAATCTGGAAATATATGAATAGATGAGAAATTTGGAAAAGGGATTTCCCTAACTACAGAAATACAGAAGTCAGGCTGATTTTCTTCCCCTCTGAAGAAAAATGTGTCAACGGGAAAATTACCCCTGTATCATATACAGATTACTACCTCAGAACTTATTTCCCAAATCAATGTTTTCGTAACAGCAGTAGTAGATTCCACCTAACTAGTTCTTTTTTACTACTGCACCTTTTGATTCCCTCTGGAACAATTTCTTATGCAATAATTGTTTCAGACTGTTTAATTCTGTGCATCCTGGCTGTTGTCTCAGTGGTGATAGCTGCAGTCACAGCTGGTTTTCCATGGTCCTGGTATGGAGAAAGCAGCCTGCTGGGCCATGGCTCACCTGCTCTGCACATGGTGCTGCTCTCTTTCAAAGGTTTACATAATCCTGTAAAAGCCTTCTTGATTTCCCTGTGAAAACTGATAATATGCAGTGCTCTGCATATCTGTATAGCTTTTCCACAGCTGTGGTCTCAGCAGCCATAGCCTTTGGTCACTCACTGAGGCTAGAAATGGGATCTTCAGTCTTTTCCCAAAGAGTCTCAGACCTCCACTAAGTCATAGCATTTGCAACAAGCTCTGGAAAATTTCTGAGCTCTTGCAGCTTGACATCACAAAAACATGAAAGTATAAAGAATCTATTTGAGATTATTTGCAGTGACTGGTAAAATTCACTTGTTTTACCAGCAAGTTCCTCTCCTCTGCGTTCTGCTCATTGGGACTTATTTTACACTGCCTGTTCAGAATCCCGTCTGATTTTCATTTGTTTGGGGCACAGCTTTTAACATGCATACCAATTAGAAGCAATGTAATTTTTCTCATTAACAGCCCTAACCAGTCAAAAAAACTTCTGTGCCCACATTTCCAGCAACTACATTCCAGCCTGGTGTACTGTTGTGTTCATTTCACCTAAACTTTGTAAGTGCATGATGCAGCTCTTTGATTCCATCCTCTTTGCTCACTGCCCAGTCCAACTCCACACTGCAGTGTTATTTCTGGTGTCTGGTTTGCTCTGAGATGGTCATCCCCCAGTTTTAAACAACAAATGTACTGATAATGTGCTTCATTAGGAACCAGTGTCTAGGTCTCAGGAAAGCAACAGGTTTGAGCAGCAGTACCAGAGGCAGAGCTGGGAACAGTCAGAGTAGCTACAGGAAGAGGCTAAGGAATGAATTGTACATTATACCAAACCGTAAAATGCTTTATTCTATTACCCAGCTTAGCCTTGTCCAGCTGACAATATCGTGTGAGATCCCCAGGCAATTGTTGTTGTTTGCCCTCAAGTACTGCTGAGGGTCATATGGAATTTTGACACTCAAGTTGGCAGTCTGGTGTTGAAGAATGGATCCTCCAGAAACATGGTAAGGTTTCAGCAGTACCAAATGGAGATCTGATGCTCAGTACTCAGGAGACAAATGAAGTTTCAAAAGCTGCAGATGGAAATTTTCTTTTTTCTCTTACCTACTCAGAGGAGTAGGTGTGAATTTAAACTGGTGGGGACAGGATATTTTTAGTATTGGAGTTTAGAGATTTCTACTAACTACTTGTCCTCCTGCATTTGCTCTTCCTACTTCATCCATATCTTTCTGTCCCTGGTGGAATGACACACAAAATGGAAAGCATATTGCTTTCAGACTCCTAAAACGAACAGCCCTGCTAACAAACTGACAAAACGTTTCCAGACAAGCTTCTTGAGTCTCCAGAGAAAGGCTGGTGACCCAGGGCTTAAAAAAAAAAAAAAAAAAAAATCTAAGTATCTACACGTTTCCATCAAAATTAACTGGCAAGTACAGAGTTGTGGGGCTGCTGACTTTGTTGTACAATCCTGTCATTCAAGGAATGTTGATCAGTCCAATATATGTTAAGGTTCTAACACAGAAAGCGACATTTTCTCACTAAACTTGGCGTGGATCTGCACAACTACCCTGTGGACAGGCTGGAGACTGGGTCTACTGAAATTTTCTTCAAAGGATACCTTTGAAACAGCATGTTAAGCATCAGCTATGTCAGAGATGTACACTATGCTGGAACTCCATTACACTGCATATTTGAGGTATTTGTGAAGTCTCAAGCTCTCTGGCCAACCTAAACATTTTGTGACAAATAGCTTCAAGCATGTCCTTCTTCTGAGCCTATTCTTTGCAGCAGAGGAAACTCAAAATTAATATTTTCTGAAAGGCTGCCTCCTTTCCTAGCAGAAGGAATAGGTCTAGAAAATCAAGTGTAACACAATTTTAATTCAGCTGGTATAATTCCTCTTTAAAATCAGCCTTCTAATGTCTTAAGACAGTCTCTCTGCTTGCACCTCTGCTGGATTTCACATTTTCTGACCTGAAGTTAGTTATTTAGAGGTTTTTTCATCCTAAATGGTTCTGTGACTGTGTGTTATGGACATTCTGCTATCAGTTACAGGATAGATAGGCCATAACTTTGTTCTGAGCCTAGATCTGCTCAACAGTAGAGAACCCAATTTGTCATGCAGGTGTCACTTTCATCTAACCCTTTACCATGTGAATGCTGTTGGCTAGGATTGTCTTTCTGTTAATGCCCTGTTACACCAATCCTGTCAAAATATTCTTCAAAAAATGTCATTTATTAATGCCCTGGTTTCTTAAAAAATGCTTGGAAGAGAGAATACCTGTTGTGTTATTTCAGAGCTCAAACCCTAAATCTGATGGCAGAATTCTATTCTAACTGTAGCCTACAACAAATACAAACAGTTTGGACTATCATAATATTCTGAGACCTTCAATGATATCTTGGCATCTGACTTTTACTTGTGCCCATTAGTAGGTTTTGGGGATTTTTTTTTCTACCATAGGTGTAGAAAGAAACTACGAAAAAAGCTTCCTGTTCATATAGGCACTTGTGAGCAATGCAGTCAGTACAAGCTTGAAGCAACAAAATCTTTATTAAATAGACTCCTTCTTCTCCATTCCTGTAATATCCAGCCTTACTCACCAAAGATACATTAATAGAACATTGCTGTGGTTGCAAACTCAAGTATACAAGATTAGGAAATGATAACTAAGTTCTCACATGCAAACAGATTTTTATACCCCTTTTTCAGATTATAACATGATTATTAATTACATGATGACAGAGTGATTTCCACCAGACTCTTACTTTATTTGATGTGCAAAAAGATCAGGAGCCAACTTCACAGAACTCTAAGGTATCCTTTTCTATCTTAGCAACATCTGATTTCTTCACCCAGACAATCCTGCTTTTCATCTTGTATCCCAACACCCCATCAAACCTCTTTTGTTCTCTTTCTTCTTTTGAAGGAACAAACTCACCATTGTTAACTCCAGTATCCATCCCTATCTGGACTTTATTAGAGAGGGATAACTAGTTTAGAAAAAACTCAGTTTTTCTCATGCAGTGGTGAAGAGAATATTTTTTAAAAATCATTTCCTGTCAGGGATCAGCAGATGTAAAGCCTGGTAATGGTTCCAAGGAGAGTGAGATTTCCTAGCTGCTGTGTTAGTCAAGAAAGAAGCAGAGGTCTGAGCTTACTTTATGGGTATAAATTCTTTAAGGAAGCAGCTGTTCCCTTTTATCAACTCTCTACTAAGCACATACAGATTTCTAAAGGCTCAGTTAAGTAATTTTTTTTTCTTTATGCTCCCAGACTGCTACCATTGTTCCCTAGCAGAATTCAGAAAGGGTTTATAAACCATCACTAGTTCTGAGGCTCCAGCTGCCAATCACCCAGTAGTAAATATCCCAACACCTCTCAAACTTATCACAGATTATAGTGCAGAAAGAGGACTTGCACTAATCCTTCCTTTCAATGAGATAATTGATAAAAATTAATAATAATGAAGCTGAGTGATTGCCCTAACAAAGCTACCACTGTACTTGGCATAAAGCCCACTCCCAAGGAGTGGCTCCTTTTTCACCTAAATCTGGAAGAATGCAAGGAATACAGCTCCTCCTGCTGATGATCACTTGTCTTGGCTGCATCTATTTTGCACTTGGTTATGCTGAGAGGAAGAAGGTGAGCAAAAGTTTCAAAAGGCCATTGGCATCAAGTCTGGTACTGGAGAAATCTCTCAAGTTATAACCTCTCACTGGAACTGTTGTAATGTCAAGCTGACATACAAACAATAAAGTAGCACACTTGGAAATATTTTCAAAATGGGCAAAGGGCACAGTAACAGGATATTTTTTTTTTATTCCAGCACTGAGCTCTTGTATGTTGGTTGGAAAAGTTTGTTTAAAATTATTTTCTCTGTAGATGAAATTCTTCCCTTAACGGACTTAAACATGTGCTGATTTCACTTGCTTGGTCTGGTTATTTCTTTTAGGTGATGCAGGAACTGTGAATTCTGACACCATCATGGTGTAAGTAAAAGTTTATTCCTTTCCTCAGTACACAATCTGATAGAGACTGCAATTTCAGAGGAACTAGCAATGCTAGCACCTGTGTGGCTGCCAAGCTCAAAAAGACAAGTACATGCACAGAGTGTAAAATATCTTAAATTTCTTGGGCATTTTTTGTGTCTGATGCTGGATTCCTTCAATGTCACCTTCAGACTCTGAAGGTCTGTCCTGTTTCTGGCCTTGTCTGCTTGGCCTCTACTATGTCTGACAGCTTTAGCTTCACCCAAATGAAAGGAAAACCCCTTACCATGTCGAGATACAGTCCGAAGCACAGACAACTGAAGCATTGAAGTACTACTCTGAAAAAGAGGTGTTTAATGTTGACAGGTTCATTGGCACTAGTATTGGTCTTGCCTTGTTGCCTGACCTTAGCATCAACTTCCCTGTAAGTGCTGTTGAGACTGAGGAGGATTATCCTTGTTACTGACAGTTTCACTGCTGAGATGGGGTGACCTGTCCTATTCTTTTGCCAATGTTGCAAGTCCAGATCATAGCTCACAACTTCTGAAATGTCAGCAAGAACACAGAAACTTTCCCCAGCATTGACAGTCCTGCACAGAGAGCAGGATGAGGCTCACAATCACACCTCATCCCCAGAAAAAGAACATTTTAGTTTATTCACAGTACATTTCTAAGATACACAACTACTTGTGGCCACTTAAATAAGTCGACGTTAGCTGTTCAGACTACGCTCCCTGTTTTTATTCAGAAGCAAGTACATATATTTTCATTGTGCTTTTGTCTCACATGGACATGAAAGTGGACTTTCT
Organism: Leptocoma aspasia; assembly: GCA_013399835.1. Lineage (NCBI taxonomy): Eukaryota > Metazoa > Chordata > Aves > Passeriformes > Nectariniidae > Leptocoma > Leptocoma aspasia. The sequence goes on along the minus strand of VXAX01007767.1, from coordinate 230,822 downwards.
TCTAACAATTTTGTTAAACTGCCAGGAAACTTTCATACTGGGCATTCTTGTTGTTGCAATGGCCAAAAAGCAAATAAGACTGAGTCATTAGTCAGGATCTGGGGTTTATTTTACTCTCTCTTCACTGTAAAGTAGCAGCTATAATGCACTCCTGCTTTCTAGAGAAACCCTCCTAGAAAATATTTAAAACACAACCTTCATGGGGAAAAATATGGAAGGTCTAGGGTTTGACTGATAATTACTGTCTTTTATTCTTGGCCAGAAATTTTCCTATTTGATACATTAGATAGTGATCCTTATAAAAAGGTCGGGGGTAATTTCTTTTCCCTGAGTACCTATTTTCAATCCAGGTACTTTTTTTTCATACAGATTCTAAAGTCCTGACCATCAATACAAAACTTCAAATTATTTTAACCAATCTTGATATCATGCTTTAACTTGTAATAGGATCTGTGTTTTTATTATTCATCCATCTATTTTAATTTAGTTTACATTTTGTATTTACATTTACTCTTTAGTCCTGTATAGATTTTTTTGTTGGTCAGACTTAAAACACCTTTAATATAAAATCAGTGTAAATGTGACAAGGGCCAGATGTGTTACTGCTGACAATCTGGGCACCTGAGGAAGCAATCCAAGCATTCATAAGGCAACCCCCAAACATGCCCAACCCACTGAGTCAGGGACCTTGGAGCTGTGCTGGCCATAAAGGACATTGCTTGAACTTGAATGGACATGCACAGACCTTGAATGGACATCTTAACATTATTTACATAACCATTATTAGGCTCGCTATTGTTGGTTGTCTCAAGAGGTTGTTTCATTGTGGGAATAATTCATTTCTCACAGGTATTCTCTGAGTTCATACAACTGGCAGTTATTCCTGCATTCTGGAAGAAACACTCTGTCAATGATGGAATGGCCTTCCTGCTCTCTTTAAAAAAAAGACACCACTCTTCAACTGCTGCAAGGCCAGTTTTCTTTCCAATCAGCATCCTGGCTCTGGGGAGGCCTGTATTGGTAACACTTTCAGAAGTTAATGAAGCTGTTCTAGAAACAATTAAACCTTCCATGTATAAAACAGGCACTGCTAATGGAAAAAAAGGTCTTCTTGTGATCAAGTAGAGTATACTCTTTTTCACCAGATAGTGAAAGGTGTCCTTAGATGAATTAAAATCTAAATGTGTAAGGCTAAGACTGGAGGAATAATACATACTGTGCTTTAATATTTCTAGAAAGGCTGGCAGATATTAATTATACATGTCTACAATTCAGTTAAGGCTTTTCTTAGTCTCAGTATTCACAGCGCAGGGCAATAAATGGCCAAGTGTAACAAAGGAAACACAGTAATAAGAAAGAGACACTAGATCCACTGTTTGCTTGGCAGTGAGGTGAAGCAGTCAAATAGAAACAATTATTAAAAAAGAACCTCATAAAAGTGTGTGTGTGTATGTGTTTTCCTGGAACACAGACTAGGACATCAAGGATAGCACTGAAACCAATGCAGCTGCTCCAGTGACTTTGACATATCTTGATTTAGGCTTAAGAGTGCCTGGGTCAGTTTCCCCTTCCTAGCCAGTGAGATTTAAAATGATTTTAAAGTTCGTCCAGTGCTACTTTTCTTTCCCAGAGGACTCTGTGAAGGCAATTATACATGTTAACACAGAGCAGTTATGGTACTGTAAATTATCCAGAATTTTGCTGCAAATAGCATAGGGGTTAAGATTCCTTGGTGTAAAAAAAAAAAAAGTGTGAAAAAAAGTCATGTATGAAATTAAGTATTTTCTAAGTTATGCACATCATATTATCAAAATAGTAATCAATTATTTCTGTAAGTAGAAACACAAGATTGTCTCAACCATGGTAGGTCAAAACATAAAGAAGTACTATCAACCAATATCAATATCATAAATCAGATTATGTTCATAAAATTAAAGTTGCATCATATTTGTTCTGCATATCTTCAGTAGTTTTTATTGGTTTAAAATCACTAATCCTTAAAAAAGACCAACCAAAAGAACAAAATCTCCCAACTCCTCCCCAAATGATAGAATCACAACAAATGGAAAGTAGTAAATGGCAACAATGTCTATGTTTGACAGAACACAGAGAGTTCTGTCAAAAACATAAACAAATGTATTTCTTTCACAATATTCTTCTTATAAGGCATAATGATACGTAAGCTTCTAGTTATGGGTGTTTACCTTTTTAAAACTAGAAGTACAACTGAAATCTGTGAGAAACCAACATGAAAATTAAATTAACACAGAACAATCTGTGTTAACTATTCCTAATCTAAACTATTGTCTGAACTCTATTTTTGTATAAGAGAAGTAATTTCTGAATTAATAACTAAATTTCCTTCGCATTCTTAAAGTTTCAGGTTTTCATAGTGTTTTCTGGTTATTTAAAGGCATTCAGTTTACCAGTCTTTATTTTCTTTTCCAGTTCCTATAATCCCAGGCAATCTGAATCTTGCTCTGACTTTCTTGGATTCTGTTGATTTTACTTTTTTTTTTTTTCTGTAACATGCCCAGGAAAATCTCCATTAAATTTTAATTTACTGCCCATTGTGAACAGCATATGTAATGGAGCTTCTACTTCATGCTCAAGAATTGGGATTTTATTTTTTCAGAGTAGATTAAATTTCACTTATTTCCTGTCTAAATGCCTTTTCCTACTACAAAACATGCCAGGCAACCTGTTCTGCAGTAGTGCTGTACTCATTGCAGCAGCAGATGGTAACAAGCATCTCAAGGGTTAGGACTTCCTTCAGACTCTTGGTCTTGCTCTCCATGCTCTGATACTATCAGCAAGTTGTGCAGTTTAGCATTTGGAAGAAAAGCAACTCACAAATAGAGTCACAACCTTCTGTGGATCAGTTAGCACAATGCAGCCAGCCTGCTAGATCAGATTTGACTTCCTGTTCGCTGTGACAACACCCTGAATAGTTGATTTTATGAAAAGTAGCTATTTCATCAACTCCACATAAAAGAAGGCAATGGAGAACTTTGCATTGTCCGTGCACATCCCATACTTTGAGTGTGACACAGCAGCATCTACCTCACTAGGTATTCAAAATGCTGATTAGCCACAGGAGTGTGTGTGTAGGAATGGGGACGAAAAAACCTCCTGGTTTTCAGAAATATTTTAGCTTCTATTTCAACTGGCACATAATGCACTATTTAAAGCAGTAATGCACTTTTCTGTCGCCTCCTGAACAAAGCACTGTCTTTTTTTCTCAAAAGACTTCATAGTGGTTGAATTCAGCTAGAACAATGAAGCAACTGTAAGAATGTAAAAAGGACTTCATTGGTGTTAAATGGGAGATGAACTTTGTGCACTTTTATAAGTTTGAATACTTGTGGGCCTTACACCGCCCTTTCACACAAAATGGTAAAATGGAAAGTAATTTTATTCTTTTAATCAAAAAAAGATAATCCGTAAGTGTGTAGGGTCTTATAAACAGATTTATTATAATTTTATTTACTGCTGTTCTGCTGTAGTGAAAACATCGTAACCTGCTTGAAGTTCTGAACTGTTATGCCTTTATCTCTTGTTTCTGTAAGGAAAAAATGAGACCAAATACTCATGTTATAATTTTACATCACTATAAATCAATCCTTTAACACCATCATAAAACTGACATGTTTCTATTAAAAAATTAAACGTCTGGTTTACAAAATTTTTAAATAATAGGACTATTAAAGCTTTGAGTTTTTGACCTAATGAAAGGATAATTTAAAAAAATCTATATGCTTGACATTATGATAGGTTTTGCTTTTTTTGTTTGTTTGTTTTCTTTAAAATGCAAATAGACATCTTACTCCAGAACCTGTGTAGTTTCTAGAGAAACCTTCCTCCTGGCTGAATGAAATCTGAAGTGCAAATATTTGCATCTAATTTCTTCTACCTGTCCTTGGCATAAGTATCCTTCTGCACTGCTTGTTTACTCTATGTCCAAAGCAATTGCCACTTCAGGATTTTCAAGGACAAAGACTGATAGAGCAATTTTATTGTGAGTATGAAAAAGATTACTTGCTTATAAACACAATTTCTGAAAAACTCTATCTTCATAGGTAGTCATTCCTCCTGTCCCTGCTAGGTTTTGCAACCTTGTGGTAAGCATTCTCAGCTAGAGCCTCTGACAAACATTGCTCTGGGTTTGGACAATTGTTGTCCTTTTGTGAGTAGGTCACCAACCTGACAGATATAGAGCAATTTAAAGTAAGACATTTTGTCCTAGTATGAAATTCCATCATTTGTCATGTATGGTGGCATATTAGATAATCTTAATAATCCATGCTGCTCTTAAACCCTAAGAATTTTTGTGGGTGCTGAGAGTTTCCTGCTCTAAACAGAAAATAAGAACATTAAGAACCCCCAGAAATTGTTCAATATTTTGTAGGATCAGACTCTGGCAAGTTAGTAGTTTTGAAGGCATAGCATAAGGCTGGAAACTATGGAACTGCTGAAAATTATAGTAACAGAGAGTGGACAACCTGGTTTTCTTATTAATGAAGCTGTACACACAGTCCTGTTTCATCCTCCCTATATCCCCAGAAATTCATTCATTGTGACTGTCACCAAAGCAGTTGCAAGCCTTCCACAGTGCAAGAGAACATTATTACTTGAAGGCTGATCTCTTAGCTTCACATAGGAGAAAGGAGAGAATTAATCAGTTCAGTACAGCTCATTTCTGGCTTTGATTTGCTCATGATAATATGCACATAGACACCAATCTGTATGTTACCACAGCTATTCCAGAAAATCCTTCCTACCAGAACTAAATTATTTTTATGGATAAGCAGAGCTGTTGGGTTTTTTTCCCTGCAAAATGCTCTCCTAGTTATCAAAATATATAAAAATTTTCAGTTAGTAACACTTATATGATATCAGTGGCATGCCCAACATCATGATTTACTTCTGTTCATTTGATACCACTCTTGACTAAAGCATCAGGAAGAGGATGGTGCTGGTGGTAGAATAAGCTTGATGAACCAATACCTTTATCAAGTCTACCACATAGTATCTTGCTATGAATAATCTGTTCCAGGGTTCACAATACTTTGGTACAGTATACTACAAAACATAATTTCTGCCCAATAAAGAAACTTTCACATGAGTTGCAGCATTCAAGCTGCTGATGTAATGAGAGAAATCAGCATTCATGATACCTTTTAGAGAACAACACTTTTCTCTTAAACTATTCCCTTATCCTTCTAGAAGAAAAAAGCAGTTAAGTCCTAATTACTAACCCAATTACTCATAGTTTTGATTATTTGCATTGTTACCCAAAGCACATGTACACTTTGCTTCATCTTCCATTCTAATGAATGGATCAATGCCTTTCTAAAATCGGATTGTACGCACATTTGTTCATTTCTGTTCTCCTTCCAAATTCCTCTTGGAACATCAGGCACCCTTTACAGCCATACATACAGGTTATCATACAGTCCTCTCAGAATGCTGATGTATCGCAACAATCCATTTTACACCGCTAATGAAGTAAAATTATGAATTTAAAAAAAAAAAAAAAACCA
>VXAX01007767.1:209684-224507 GCA_013399835.1 Leptocoma aspasia | reverse complement strand
AGCAAAAGGTGCGCTTATCACTCTACTCTCAGCATCTGCCAGCACGCAGGGACACATCGCAGGGACACGCTCCGCCACATGTAACGCAGAAGCCGTCATATTTATTCATTCCTGACGCGGTACCGGCGCTCGGAGTTGGGTCTTCCGCCGCNAGAAAGGAAGGAAGGAAGGGGAAAGGGGCAGCCTGGCACTCGGGCTCGGAGGCGGTCTCCAGGCACGGGCACGGAGCGAAGCCGGTCGGAGCGCGGCACCCAGCGGTCGCTGACTCCGGGCCGGCGGCGCTAGCAGCGACCGCGGCGGTACCGGAGGGAGCCTCTCCGTGCTCGGCTCCGCGGTGCCGGTGACCTTCCCGGAGCTGATCGCCAGGCCGGGGCAGGGCCTCCTCTCCCCGCGGAGAGTGTGCACCAGGCCCCGGGGAGGAAGCTGGGCCGGAATCCCCCGTTGCCCCCGGGTCCTCCTGGCCGCCGGCGGGGCCTGTGCGCCGCGCGGTTCGCCGCCGGGGAGAGGGGCGGGGGAAGGCGAGCGGGACGGACGGACGCGGCCGGGCTGCACCTCGGGACAGAGCGGGGCGGGCAGGCCCCGGGGAGAGCTGAGCTGGGCGGCGGAGGAGGCGGCCACCTCGGCGGCGCATCCCGGGAAGAGTCGGGACCTCGCCACCGCCCTCCTCCTCCTGCCACCGTTAGCGGCTNCCCCCCTGCCACCGTTGGCGGCTCCTCGTCCCGCGGAGAGTGGAGCTGCCGCTGCCGCCCCAACTGGGACCCGCTGGCTGACACCTCCGGAGCGCCGGGCTGCGGGGACGGAGCTGGAGCTTCCCGCCTGGAGCGCAGGAGCGGGAAGGACCGCTTGCCTGCGCGGAGCCGCGGGCGCTGAGCGCCCGTCCCGGCGGCCCGGGAGCCACCCGGGGAAGGGAAGGACCNCGGGGAAGGTAAGTACCTTCGCGTCCAGTCTGCTGCGATTGGGGGCGAGGGGCGGGGGAGGGCGAGAAACAATCGGTGAGTGTCTCCCTTCCAGCAGCCCGGGGAGGGGAGGGGGCACCCGAGTCCCGAGGGCCGGGCTGGCAGCTTTATCTGCTGGATTTTAATCCCCATCAGATCCGGAACTGAAGAGATGCTCGGGCGGAGGCGCGCGTGTCTCTTCCCGGCACAAAGGGGCACGTCCCCCCGGGCGAGAGAGGTTTCTCCGCTCGCTGGCTCGGCGCCGCACGCCCTCCGCTCCGGCCGGGCTGCTCCAGCCCCGCTTCGGCGGGGTCCCGCGGAGTGCCGCTGCTCCGCGCCGGCGGCCGCGGGAGCCGGGGCTGGCGGCCGCGGCTGGCACGGAGGGAGTCGAGCCGGGCGGCGTGAGCGCTCTGCCCGCCGGAACGGGACCCGGGGGCAGAGCCGGAGTTCGGCCGGGACGCTGAGCCGAGCAGGGTGACTTCCCCATCAGCCTCCAGCCTCCCCTGCAAGCCTCCGGCCCGGGAAGCGCTCCTTTGGGAAGGCTTCTGCTATCACCTCGTATCCGAGAACTGTGTCATTTAGATCATTAATCCCTGCGCACCGGGAGATGGGGGGAAAATAGCAACTTGCGGCCCTGTGGAGGTGACGTGAAGTCTGGCAATGCCTTATGTAATACTTTTTGGAGAGACTCCTACTTTTTCTGCTGTGCCCAGTTTTAGTAAGCAAGTGGTTTTTCTTCTTTGTAGAGCATCAGACAAGCGATTTTTGTGTTTTCACCTGAGTTCAGTGTCTCCTGCTTTGTTCAACTTAGAACAGGGGTACTGGTACACAGCATATAAAGCGTACTTTTTCCCTACATGAATTTTTAAATGAAAATTAGCCACTGGAGGCATTTGAACAGTTGTTAAAAGGTCTTACCTTTTTCTGTATGTATTTCACACAGCACTCTTAAAATTACTACAGGAAACATTTTCACAGCACTGATTGTCATGCATGTATTCTGGAAGGTATGGATGCCAGGTTGGAAATGGCAATAAATCAAACGTCTTTTAAATATTCTTAGCTCCTTTTTAGACCGTATCAGTGCTGGAAAGAGCAGAAAGCACCAGGCTAAACAAAGTGCTATGTTAAAATCAAGCCTGGCAATTGCCAACAGGTCAGCATATTTTATTTAATGATATCTGCTGGATACAGATATAATTTTCTGTGTACAAAATATTTTTTAAACTTGTTCAGAAATAGAAGCAGCAGGAAATTTGATAAATGGGTTGAAATGTTGCCTAGTTTCCATAAGGGATTATGATTTCTACCAGGGGAAAAAAAAACCCAAAACAAAAATAAAAAGCTGGCCTCACACACAAAAAGACAGAGTAGTGATCTGCCACATCTCTTCAGACTCCCACTGCATGGAGTCGCTAGGGGGACTGGTTTGGGTGGGCTTCTTCCCCTCATTCAGTGGTGAAATGCACAGACCATTGTGATGATACCTATGAAATGTTCTTTTTTCTAGCCTTGTGGAGCTCCGTCATTATACTGTAAGCTTAGAGGAGAAATCGTATGTAGAAACTGGGGTGATGAGTTAAGGGCAGGGAGTCTTCCAACAAAGTCGTTTTGCTCCTTGCTGCCAAAGAGATAGATTATGAGAGATTAGCTTACTTATGAGAATAGGACAAGCTAACAAAAAAACCCTTACCTCGAGTGTCTTCACTGTGTTTCAGTTTTTTAAAATAGAGAAATGTGAAAGAGGTATCCCTGTACTTCTTGAAAACTGGCAATTGCTGGTAGGTATTCCAAGTTTGAAATGTGAAATTCTTGCCTCTTAGGTGTCCTGTGATCAGAAAGGCTGCAAGTCATGTAAGAGCTGCAGTAACTGCAGAGTCTCTGATGGATAATTGGATTGGTAGGTTGGTTTTGATTTTTTTTTTTTTGGTCTTTTAATTGCCTGCAGTAGTAGCTGGTGCCTTTTCTCCATCCTGTTGATGTTTGATTCTCATGGTTTTTGGGTTATGTTGTGCATGGCATCTTTTGTGTTCAAAGTAAATACCCTTTTCTCAGTTGCTGGTGGGTAAAACATAGCTTGGAGGTATTTGAATGACAGTATGAAACAAGATACTGGTTTTTTTTTTATGTCTGAAAAATACATGCTAACTTCTCTGTTGTTTAGATGATATGAGAAGATTGTAAGTTCTCTCAGGTCTGGAGAAATATGCACCTGTTTTCTTTAAAGGAGCACTGAAAATAGTATTGCTTATATCTTGAATGCTCTGTGCTAGCTACTCAATCTGCAGAAATTCCAGAGTACGGTCTTCAGAAAACTAAAGTGCAGAGCAGTGATGAATGACTGCATGCCTGTTGGAAACACTAAGATCTGCCTCTGCTTGATCTGAAATTTCAGTGCGTAGGACTTTAATATTAGTAAAAGTAGTATTCCTTCTGAAGTCATAATTTTAGAAAACTTTAAGATTAGGCATCTCCCAAGTGCACTTAACTCACTGAACTGAAGTATTCTTAAAAACAATTATTTTGAACTTGTGAGACTACTTTCTGCTGAAATGTGTGGCTTTTGTTTTTACCTGGGATAAACAACCAGTTGTTAATAGACCCTTACTGGAATGCTCTCCTCTTTTATCCTTTGTCTAATTATTTTAATATTTTTATGTGGCCTTATAAGAGCAATCTTAACAAACAAACACAGACACAAAACCAACAAAAACCAAGGTTTTTTTTTTTTTGCGTGATGTTTATAAAGGCTAATAATTGGTAAAATTCATAATCTGACTGCAAAGTCTTTGCACTGTATGCTAAACTCTCTCTACGTGCGAACTCCTATTGATGTTGATGGGAGTGTTTATCTAGATCCAGAACAGCAATTAATTTTTTAAAAAACGTGTGTTTATCCTTATTTCCTGTCTTGTATGAAAGCCTATGTTAATGAGCTCTTGTCAGCTTTGAAGACTTTTCATCATCTGTATCAGAATAAATTAACAAAATGTCTGTTTTAAGGATATGAGATTTCTGGTGTATGTTCTTTTCCTGTAATGTGTCTGTGCTGATAATATTAAGGTTTGTGTCAGAAAAGAACGTAATGGCCAATGCAAATTTGCAGTTGGTTATTCTTCATGAGTTTGTCTCCATTCTCTTCAGAGTTGGCTTTTTTTGTTATTTGCCTAATGCTGTGGTTAAAGAACTTTCTCAAAAGTGGTTTTGTGTAAGGAAATGTACACAATGTCCATTGCAAGGAAACATGCATGTGTCCATTGCACGGAAATGTACATGTGTCCATTGCAAGGAAACATGCACACGTTTCCATTGTACTATTTTTACTTTTCCTTTTTTTATTTCCTTTTCATTGAATCACTAGTTTTTCTCTTCCTTGTGATACACCCACCTGAAGATAAAGACTAAGAAATGAGGGTTGTACCTTCTAGGGACTCATGGCTCTCTTGGTGTCACTTGGTTCAGTATTTGAAGGTCTGTCTTGTCTTGTCAGAGCTTGTTCAATGCATGGCTGTAGAAAGGGAGCAGCAGATAAGAAATGCTATTTTATTTGGAAGTTGGTAGCTCAAAAATCAAGGAGAAAACTGCTAGAAAGGATTATCCTGGCCTTGGCACTGACTTTGAAGAAATCTGCCAAGGTTGGAATGCTTGTTTAAGTGCCATCTGTGTCAGAATTAGAAGCAAACTGTGTAAAATAGTTCCATTACTCATTCTAATTTGCAGATCTGACCAGGTCTGATAATGTTTATAGTAGTATCCACATCACCTCTCTCGGCTATAGCTACTGTTTCCACAACAGCAGGGTTAACTGGGTAGAAGCTACACTTAAAAATATCAAAAAGAACCCCAGCAATGTCCAGCCTGTACTACTGTAGCAAAAAGTCAGGTCTGATCATGTAACCCTGGTGGTGGAAGAGGCTGGAAATCTCAGCTGATGCAGGCAGAATACAGTCTTCATCTCTCACCACCGTGTAAGATAGGTATGCCTGAAAACAACAAAATGAAATAGATTGTTTTTTAAGGCTGGAGTTCCTGCCCTCATGCCTCTGGTTGCTTGACTAGTGAGTGCTAGAAGATAGATGCCATTGCCACTCTTCTCTCCTGCATTTTTGTGTATTGGTGAGTCATTTCTGTTACTCCACGTCTGTACCAATTTTTCATCCTCAGGGAATAGTTGCACATGGTGACCAAGACTATGCCTGCTGCCTGAGAGGCTGTTCATCAAGGGTCACATCAAGGCTTGATTTACTGTTTTCTCAGAAATTTGTGAAAATTAGAGAAATCATAGCAATTTCTGATCTGCTGCTGTTTGGTCAAATTGCAAGTAGCAGTGGTAACACCAGAACCAGAGCTTTCTTAAATAAAGACAGCACCCATATCAGTGTAAACCTGCTTTCACTCGCCTGCACTGAGAGTTACAAGAAAACGTGTGTTCAGAAAAAAACCCAAAACTTTTCAAGCAACCCTCTGCTTCCTTCACAAGGAATTTTCTGCTGCTTAAAACTTCCAGGGAAGTTAAGTTGTTGAGTTGCATCACTCAATAGTTCCTCTACAATTTGTCCCAGAATGAAATATTACCATACAGGGTTATCAACATTTCACTTCTACCATTAGCTTTTAGATTTTATCTGCTGATAGGCTATTGGCAGCTAAGACTCATGACTGGGAAAAAACTAGAAGTTCTTACTGAGGAATCTTCATTTAAATACAAAGAAGAATGAAGGATTTTGTTTTAGTGGGACACAAGAGGAAGAGGGGAGAAAGGGCAGAGAAATGAAGGGAAGGAATTGTAGATTTTTATTTATTTATTGAAGTATAAAACTGCTTACAACTTCTAGATGACTTGGGAATGAATTTAAGTTGTCAGCTTGGAGAACTGAGTGTTTCTCATTGTGGAATACAAAGTGTCACTGAATGATGGAATGGGGTGAGCAAGAAGAATTGAGAACCATTCAAATGAGGTGATGTTTTCAGTTGATATTTAGACTTCTCAATCCAGCCTCTCTTGAGGTTTCATTGTCTTCCTCTTTCTGATTCCCCTGCTGTGCCCCTAAACCTCAGTACCCCTAAATTCTCTTGGTGATTGTTTTCCCTTTTGTCTTCAGTTAATGCTGCTTCTAATCAGTACTGCAGATGGGATTTTATGTTTAAAAATTACTGGACTTCAGTGTATGAATCTGTTTAATTCAGTATTTTTCATGTTGAAGGTCCTAGAAAGGTGTATGCCCCTGGATAGAAAAAAGAAATGAAACCCCATAATTTTAGCATTATTAAATACCCGAATATATGTTCTTTAGATGATGTTGTTCTTAATAATACTAGCTTTCATTATTTTGTTAACAAAAGGCATGTATGAGACTTCCTGGTATTTTTATATTAAATGAGCTGACATTCACCTTGAGGCTCTTCAAGCAGGAGTTAAATTCTGTATTTCTGTAGTCTCATAATTTTTCAATCCTAAGACTAGTTCTAGAGTGTGAATCAGATTTAAACCTGTAGGTTGTCATTCATGTAAGACAAGTTTTCAAAGGTAAAATATTGGCTGGCATGCTTGAGAATGCTTAAATGAGACAAAGATGGTTCCTACTGCTTTGAAAGGGTGCAATTGTCTGTATTTTTGGATTCTTCCATATTGAGCACACCCTACAATTAGATGGTGTTTTATCAAAGTAGAGAATTGGAGCATTGAATGAGGTCCCTGTAAAGGTGGACATTTTTTTGTTGCTATTATTGGAATATGTTATAACTTACATCCTTGATCTCGATCTTCCAGAACTCTTTAATATCAACTGCATTTATGAGAAATCTGTTCCTTTGAGTGACTATTCCAAGTAGTAGAAATGAGAGGGTGATGATGTCGTGAACAGTTTTTAGTACTAGAAGAGCTGCATGTTGACATTAACTTCCACAAAACAAAAATGATGAGTTTAAGAAATGGTAGAAGCTTTTAGTTGGCGATGTCTTCCTCATTGAGATTCGTGTCATCAAAATGGGGGTGCTGCAAGTGAAGAAAGGAGGGGAAAAAAGCCAGTACTGATAGTGAGTGTATTGGAATATAGGACATGCTAGTGGCTAAGCCAAACCATTTGGTGATGAGCAGGTACTTTGAGAAAGAAGCAGTGTGTATGGGAATAAATTCACATTCTTCCATAGTTGCTCTCAGCACCCTCTCAACACCTCCTTTCCACATGAAGGCATTGCTTTGGGAATGATTCCTGCATGGCCAAAATCAGGATGCTTTCCAGCTGGTTTGGAGAATGGAGAAGCATGCATAGTAATGCCTCTCAATATGGTTATCAGTTTTGGAATTTACATGTCTACTGTTGCTATCCAGAGTCTTGCCCCTTGCTTTTGTGTACTGTTCATACTACAACTTGTTCATACTACCAGTTGCCACTACGCTCAGCCTGGCACCTGAGGTATATCCAACTGCATCATATACTAAAAACATCTGAGGTGCTGTTTAGTAAGCTTAGATCTTGATTTATATTACTGTTGCAATGTGAATTAACTGTGCACAGTTGGTGAATGGGTTGAGAAGAAATATGTTCCTAACATTTTTTCTTTATTAAGATGAGCAAAAATAGTAATATTGTGCCACTAGTATGTAAGGAACGGAAACTGATTACGGTATTTTTCATATGCAGAATAACTTTGCCAATTTCCTAGTCTTAGACGTGTTGTGGAAATAAATCAGTAAGTTCCTGAATGCTTTACAGAGCTGCTTAGAGTGAGGAAAATGACAGTGTAGAAAGATAAACCCATTCTGTGACAACAAACTGATGCACTGCAGGTGAAGTGATTTGAGCAAAGTTGCCCAAGTGGTTAATCAAAAAAGCAAAGAGCAGAACTCTGGTTTCCTGAAAGAGTCACTGTCCTGTGCCTTAAACACGTGAAAATGCCAATGTCTTCAGCAAGAACTATTGCTTAATATAGTTGTGCCTTAGATGATGAAACCAAGTCCCTAATGATACTCAGCACATAATAATTATATTGTGTAAATATTCAGAATTTATGTGCATCTTAAAACAAACAAGCAAAAGTTAATTGACAAATGGAAAACATTTGAAAAAAATAAATGGATCAAAGTGAAATTTGCAAATACTCTTTGTTGGTTTAGAGGCAGTTCTGTGACCAGGGGAAGAAGGGGGTGTGTTCTACTTCTTGAAAATGGAAAATAATACAACACTTAAAGAAGGAAATAGGAAAATGCTTGAAGGAGTAGATGAATATGTATCTTTGTATTTAAAAGTTGTAGGGTATTGTTCTTTAAATATATGGAGTTTGTCTATGATCAGGTGGTGCTAACAACCTAGAGAGTGTAACTGTAAAAGGCCACTCCCATTTAGAAGAAAAGTCGCCATAAATGAACAGTAAAGAAGCCAGAGTTTCCACTGAATTATTGACACATGTTAGCTGGATTAAAAATATGGCCGTTTTATTGATTGCATCATTTTATATCATCTTTGACTCATGATGAGCAGGGGCAGACACAGCATTTGTCTGAACAGAAAACTAGTGCCATGTTGCTGGGCAAATTTGTTAAGGGTGCAGGGATGGAGAGAATGAGAGAAACAGCATTGGAGTAAGTCCATGTTTGCCAGGTGTATGAAGATGATGAAGTTTGATAGAAAACAAATTTTTCAGACATCCTAAAGCTCTTTAAATTTTTCATAGTGAGTTTCTTCCCTTTCTGTTCTTAGTTTAAAAAATGCTGTATTATGCATCGGCAGTAAAGATTTCTGGATCTGAGGTTAGTATCAAGAGTTCTTTGAAATAATTAATTTTACAGCATATTTTATTTCATGTGTTTGAGTTTTGTTCCTCAGTTTCATCTATCTTGCTATTGGACACTGATATGTTAAGAAAGGTCCAGGTTTTGCTTCTGTTAAGATTTTTTTCTTTTCCTTTTGTCCTTAACTTCATACTTTAAGTTGCTGTATATGAAAGTAATAGGATCTGAGAAAAGAGCTTGACATTCTAGTTGAAGTAGTGGAATTGTGAATGTAATACAGAAAGCAGTTGTTTGTTTGTTTTATTAAAATGCCTAGAGGCTCTGGTTGAGAGAGGGCTCATTGAATGTTGGGTGAAGCATAAGTACGCTGAGTGTACCTGAAGGATACTTTATGACCAGGAAGGCTGGTCTAAACCAGCAGCAAAACACTGGTTTGTGGCTGCAAGTTTTCTGTAACAGCAGTGCTTTAAAGGAGGCAGGTAATGGTGGAGGCTGGAAGGGACTGCTGGAGACTGTCTGGTCTATTAGCCTTGCTCAAGGCCACCGAGAGCCAGTTGCCTAGGACGAAATCCAGATAGCTTTTGAGTATCTTCAAGGATCAAGACTCCACAATCTCTCTGGGCAACCTGTGACAGGGCTCAGTCACCCTCACAGTAAAAAGTGTTTCCTGGTGTTCATAGGGGCTCCTGTGTTTCAGTTTGTGCATGTTGCTTCTTCTGCTGTTGTGGAACAGAATCACTGAGAAGCATCTGGCTCTACCATCTTTATATTCTCCCTTCAGATACTTATTCTTGATATTCCTCACTAGTTTTAGCTCCAGGTGGGCTCTGGCTTTCCTGACTGCGTTTCTGCATGCCCAGACAGTGTCTCTGTACTCCTTCCAGTCTGCCTGTTCCCGCTTCCTCATTTTGTATGCTTTCTTTTTGTGTATGAGTTTTGCCAGGATCTCCTTTTTTTATCTGTATAGCCCCCCTAGCATTTTTGTGTGACTCCCTGCTCTTTGGGATGAATGTTTCTTGAGTTTGGAGGAGATGATCCTTGAGTATCAAGGAGCTTTTTCTGACCCCTCTTTCCCTCCAGGGCCCTGTCCCATGGGCTATTTTCAAGCAGGTCCCCAGAGAGACCAAAGTCTGCTGTCCTTGAATGCCCGGACTGTGATCTTGGTTTTTTGCCCTTCTCCCTCCTATTGGTGTTGTGAATGCCACCAGGGTCACTGCAACTTAAGGCTGCCTGTGACCTTCATGTCCCTGAGGAGCCCTTCCTTTTTAGTAAGTATGAGGTCCAGGACAGAATGTCTCCTTGTTGGCTCCTCTGTCACTTGGGTCAGGAATCTGTCAGTGCTCTCCAGGAGTGCTCTAGGTTCTTATAGCCAGGTGTGTTGTCCTTCCTGCAGATACTGGGGTGGTTTAAGTCCTCCCCCATGAGGACCAGGGCTTGTGATTATGAGGTTGCTGCTCCCTCTCTGTAGAGGGCCTTATCCACTTGATTTCCTGGCCAGGTGCCCTGTAGCAGATGCTCACTCACTGCCGTGTCACCCACACTGGTCTGCTCTCTAATCCGTGCCTGTAAGCTCTCACTTAGCTCATCATCCATGGCCAGACAAAGCTCCATGCATTCTGATGCCTCTCTCATGAAAGGTGTCTCCACCTCCAGGGCCTTCTGACATGCCCTTCCCAATGAGCTTGTATCCCTCCTTTGCAGCACTCTACTCGTGTAAGCCGTTGCAAGGTGTCTCCATTCATCCCAGCAAGATTATAACCATGAAAATGCACATAAATCTTGAATTCCTCGTTTACAATATTGATGTTTATTCATGCAAAAAATAAATTCCACAACGGAGGGAAGCAATTCAGATGAAAGCACTGTTTTTGCCAGTATAAATGTGACTAGTGTGGCAGCTTCTGCTAGCCAAGTGACATCAATCAGCAGTCACTCTTCACACCATCAACCAACATAGCTGGGGTGTCAGAGATTCCCAACACAAGAAAGCACTCCTGCCCAAAAGTGCTTAGAAAATACAGAAGAGTGTGCTGAAGTGTTTGAAAACTGGTAGTTTGTACTTTTCCCTTCTCCAAATTTTTTAGACTGTACTTTTAATGTCAGTAATTGTTTGAGTAATGCATGGTTATTTGTTGGTGGCTTTGTTTGTTAAAATGCCTTTGGAAAAATACAGTCTGTATTCCTGTGTTGAGATCTACTGAAAGTAGCAACATGGGACTATTCTGAAAAAAATCACTTTAGTTCTGGGACACAACTGATTTTCTCTGTTAGATTGTGGTTTTTTTTAATTTATGTGGTATTTTAAGTACACTTTTATATTCAAAGTGCTAAAATAAAATATTACGGTAGTATTTAATGCCATTTTTGTACTATCTAAACAAAAACCTTTAGCAGGATTTAGACAGATCTCACTGCACCTGCCATGTGATGGTAATTTATGAAGATGAAATGCATCTAATATGGCAGGAACTGAGTCATTCATCACAGATAGCAAGAAATGTAAGTCTCCTTGTATTTTTTGTGTCTTTTCTTTACCTGTGTTCACCATGCATCTCTGAGTTTGTGCTACAACTTGTTCCATTTGGTCTGTTTTGAGTCAAGTACTGAGATCATTTTTATGGACTTGGTGTCTTTGATTAATCAGAACTAAGTGGAATTTCTGGTGGAGTTTTAGTGGGTTAAGGACTGGTTTTGCAGCAGGTCAGAGATAACATTATTGAGACAGAAGCATTTTCAGGATCTGTTTGTAATACTGATTTCCATCCTTCTAGTGAGAAATGGCTCTAATTGTTCTGGTTTTCTCTGATCCATTTTCAAATCCTCATTACTTCTGCCCAAGGAGATTGTTACATCATACCCTAGGATATTTTCAGTTAGATAGTCCTGTCAAATGCTAACCTGGAGCCAACTTCCATGCTTTTTCTGCTGACTGGACCTTTCATTTGAGTTGACTGAGGTAACCCAGTGCAAATTCCCACTCGTGATCCAGCCTGCTGAACTAGACTCAACAATGGGAGGACGTGAAACCTGTGCCTCTTGCTCTTAGCTAGCATCTGTTCCTTTCTCAATATCGAGTTCAAGCTCCTAATTTTTCAAAGCCCTCCTCAAAACCTGAATGGGAATGTTTCTGCCAGGTTCACAGGGCTTCAAGCTGGGCCCGTAATGAGCTGGACATGAAATACTAAAGTGAAAAACTTGGCCGTTCTTGCCCTACTTTTTCGATGATCTGTCTCCCTCAAATCAGTGCTGCTAATAGTGGAGTGAGTGAGGAATTAACCAATACAGATTGGTTAGCAGGGCCTGTCAAAGTCCTGGTGTTTGGGATTAACTCACTGTCCATCAGCTACCAGTGTTTTCTGTGGGGGAATACTGGCATGCATACAGTGATGCTTTGGGATGGCAGAGAAGAGATTCCAACAGTGATCTACTTTAGTAGTATTTGACACCCCAAATTAATATTAGTGTAGCAGATAATGCTTCGTGGTGACTCTTCTTGCATAAGTCTTCCCTATTAGACGTGGCTAAAGAGCTATACAGCACCCAAGAAAAAGAAAATGGAATTCAGCAGAGCATGCAATGAGCAAACTTTAACAAATTACATCTTTGTATCTGTCATCTTGACTCTACTGGGCAGGTGCACCTTTGGAAAAGCAATAATGGGAACTGTAAAGGAAAAACACTGTTCTTAATAAGAATGTAAAAGCTTTTTTCATGGTGGTATAGAATAAAAAAGGGTGTTGCAGGTTTAATTTGAGAAAAGCAACAGGAATTTCAGCGGAAAAAGTATTAGAATTGAAATTAAACCAGGTCTGCCAGAATCTCTCAATATTCAGTAGTATAGTATGTCTTTGTTGCTCTAGTACTGCAGAACCTGTTTTGATGCATCACTATGATGGAAATGAAACCACAGTTTACAAAATTAAAACAGCAGCCATCCATCCATTTTGCTACCAACTTCTGCATCCTCTCTTCTTGCTGCCTTTGACTGAAACAATGGTGCTTTTATATCTTGGCATGTTAATATTTGCAAAGTGTTTTTGAAAGCTGAAATGGCACAAGAAAGGTGCTAAGTATTCTTGCTTTCATTTAGAACTAATTTTCATTCAAGATGTTCTTGTCATGGCTTATACTTTGTGTAAAAAGTGGAGGGCATGCAGTGATTTTAAGAATTTTGGGCTTATGGATAGGAGAGCTTTTGCTCTGATAGTGTGGCTCAGGAGTATCTTTTTGATGCAAGCAAAGATCTGTATTGTAGAAGCTGCTTTGCTAAGGGCTGGCATAGGAGTGTATCAGAGATTGTTATATCAGAATGCAGAATGGGCTGTGCTTGATGCATTAAGTTCATCTTTCTGAGCATCACTGGATGTCCAAGGTGCTGTCGTACTTGGTAGGGTTTTTTCTTTTCTCTCCCTGCATGTCTGTAGCTAACAGGTAGACTGAAGTTTTGGATTCATGGGTATTTATTTCTTTAAAAAACTGAATGTTCAAATAAAGTAGAGATTCTCTAACCAGACTTGGTACAGTTACTGTAAAATTTGTTGCCATTGTGAAAATACATATGGGAGGAAGAAGTTCTACAGAAATTGAATTAGAACACTGACATGTCTAACTGTCTGTCCCATGTTTATATTTATATATTAAACTGAAAATTAGTGAATGCTCTGGGTCTATTAGGAATATCTTCCTTTGAGGTGAAGATAAGTATGGAATGTTACATAGTCAAAATTCTCATTTCTAAAGTTATTAACTCTTATGAAATGATTTAGAATAAATGGTGATCTGTAGGCAATTTTCAAGTTGTTCTTAATTGGCTAGGAAATGTAGACTCATCTATGTTATTTTTATCTTCATATGCATCTAAAACATTCAAGGGTTGACAAACTGAAATGACTGATTTTAAACAAAGTATAAACTGATACAGGTCTAATTTCTGTAAATACAACTTAGGAAATTGTATTAAGCATACTGCAAACCATTGAGGCTTGCTCTAGCTATGTAGGAATGTAATAGCATGATGTCTGACAATTTAAATTTTGGAGCAGGGCTTGAATACGTGGCCCTCAAAAGCTGCAAGAACTGCTTTCTTTGGCTCTGAGTGGTTTTCATTGCCTCTTAAGTTTTGCTTTCAGTAGTTGTCTTTATTCAAGTGCGTCTTGGTTTAGAAATGGTATTCCCCAATTAAGTGTTCTTACTGAAACACTCCAAACCTTGCACTGCTTGCTCACTTTGCCTCTTCCTTTCCCCATCTGGCGGGCTGGGGAGGAGAACTGGAGGCACAAAAGATAAAGGTCGCAGCTTGAGATATGAACAATTTCTTGGAAACAGCAATGAACCAAGAAAATGAACAGTAACAATCCTAATGATAGAGAGTCCAGGGAAGAGGTGAATGTACCCAACTGTTCCTCTGCCATCCTGTGGTACCCTGGGAAGGACCCTTTCCTCCATCCCCAGAAAATGACCTGAGGTGGTACAGAGTAACCTCCAGGTCCCAGCTATGCCCCTCCTGGCTGTTGCAAAAACTAACCCTGTCCTGGCTGAAACCAGGACAGAGTGCATATTTATTTACCAAAGGAGGTGATGGATTATTTCACAGGACAAATGCAAGGCTTAGATGGTATTATATCTCCATGTGTTTTATGGGAAATTTCATGTTGTAAGAAGCATATTGCCTCCTGTACAAATGTGAAATTGTGTTGTAAATGAAATCTCTTAATTACTGCTCAGCTTTGCTAAGCTTTTTACTTTAGTCAGCAACTGCCTTGCTAAAAAGTACTATAATTTTGAAGCAGAAATTTAGGACTGAATATTTCCAACCAATTTCTTTCTTCCTCATCATTACAAGAATAGTGGCTTAGTAGTCAGGAAGAAGAGCATTCTGGTTTTGTAAGTAGTATTCAATTTTTCTCGTATTAGTAGATTAGAACAGCATGCTTGTATTTCTTCTTCACCTCCTCACTGGCACTCTCACTTCTGATTTTGCTTCTAGTTTTTGGACCCATCTTTCACTATACTGCTTCCTGTTCTTACTGATCAAGTTTTAATCCACATTTTGGATCACATGTGTGTACATGTCTCTAGGAAAGAGGGCTTGCCTTGACCAAAAGTTCGCACTTTCTTGATGGGGGGGGGGGGGAAAAAGTTGATGGTAAGGTGGGG